>QNUK01001193.1:12500-55000 GCA_013621035.1 Clarias magur
TGTATTTACATAGTAGTATAATTAACTCCCATGAGAGAAGTGTAGGTCTAAATAAGACCTGGTCTTATTTATTTATTTATAAATATAAATATGATTAATATTAATATAATAAAGATGCAGTAGTGTAGGAAGCACAACCCTCATACTCTACACTACACTCTGTGTATCTGTAATAAAGCTGTAATACTCTCTACGTTATATACTATAGGCATTGTTAATCCAAAACTCACACAGCTAATAGTGTGTGTGTGTGTGTGTACGTGTGTACGTGTGTGTGTGTGTGTCTCAGGAGAGGCCAGAGTTCTCAGAGGTTGTATCCAAACTTGAGGAGTGTTTGTGCAACATAGAGGTGAGATAACGTTTTATCTTCAGAATGTAATAATAATAATAATAATAATAATAATAATAATAATAATCCTCAATGGGTTCAGCAGCTAGCCCAGATTTCAGCCAGACATGGGCGTAATGGTGTGTGTGTGTGTGTGTGTGTGTGTGTGTGTGTGTGTGTGTGTGTGTGTGTGTGTGTGTGTGTGTGTAGCTGATGTCTCCATCGTCCAGTAACAGCAGCGGTTCTCTTTCTCCATCGGCATCTTCAGACTGTTTATTTGGTCGCGTGAGTCCGGGCCGAAGTCATGTAGCAGCGCTCCGCTCGCGCTTTGAACTGGAGTACGCACTGAACACACGTGCTATGTGGAGGTACACACACTCACACTCACACTCACACACACACACTCACACACACACACAGCACTGGGACACATTGTCATGTTTGCCTTTATTGCATTTGCAGTTCTTCCTTTCCTTGGTGAGTTCTCTCAGCAACCTCTGTACACCGTGTTAGTGTGAGTGTGTATGGGGTGTGTGAGTGTGTGTGTAGTGTATGTGAGTGTGTAGTGTGTTTAGTTTGTGAGTGTGCGTGTATCCGTATGAGTGTGTGCACGTGTGTGTGTGTGAGAGTGTGTGTGAGAGTCTAGTGTGTGTGCGCGTGCGTGTGAATGTGTGTGTGTAGTATGTGTATGTGTGTGTGTGTGTGTGTGTGTGAGTGAGTCCACATGTCCACTGAGAGACACCTCCAGAGAGTCTGTAATTAAATGCTCCCTCTAGTTGTTTGTGCTCTTTATGGAACGTGTTTGATTTTAATTCATTAAGGGTTTGTTATTATTATTATTATTATTATTAATTGGATGCGACTGTGGGACTGAATTGAAACTCTTGACGGTTCTTGGTCGCTCGAGTCATTAGCATTAGCTACAGAACGGTACGACATAAACACCTACAAACATGCTGAACCGTCACTCACTGTGTACGACCTCACACCCGGATCACACCCGGATCACACCCCGGATCAAAACCGGATCACACTCGGATCACACCCGGATCAAAACTGGATCACACCCGGATCACACACGGATCAAAACCGGATCACACGCGGATCACACGCGGATCAAAACCGGATCACACTCGGATCACACCCGGATCAAAACTGGATCACACCCGGATCACACCCGGATCAAAACCGGATCACACGCGGATCACACGCGGATCAAAAAAACCGGATCACACTCGGATCACACCCGGATCAAAACTGGATCACACCCGGATCACACACGGATCAAAACCGGACCACACGCTGATCACACGCGGATCAAAACCGGATCACACCCGGATCACACTCGGATCACACCCGGATCACACCCGGATCAAAACCGGATCACACTCGGATCACACGCGGATCAAAACCGGATCACACTCGGATCACACCCGGATCACACTCGGATCAAAACCGGATCACACTCGGATCACACACGGATCAAAACCGGATCACACCCGGATCACACCCGGATCACACTCGGATCACACTCGGATCACACTCGGATCACACTCGGATCAAAACCAGATCACATCCGGATCAAAACTGGATCACACCCGGATCACACACGGATCACATACGGATCACACCCGGATCACACCCGGATCACACTCGGATCACACCCGGATCAAAACCGGATCACACTCGGATCACACCTGGATCAAAACCGGATCACACTCGGATCACACCCGGATCAAAACCGGATCACACCCGGATCACACACGGATCAAAACCGGATCACACCCGGATCACACACGGATCAAAACCGGATCACACCCGGATCACACCCGGATCACACTTGGATTACACTCGGATCACACTCGGATCAAAACCAGATCACATCCGGATCAAAACTGGATCACACCCGGATCACACACGGATCACATACGGATCACACCCGGATCACACTCGGATCACACCCGGATCAAAACCGGATCACACTCGGATCACACCTGGATCAAAACCGGATCACACTCGGATCACACTCGGATCACACCCGGATCAAAACCGGATCACACCCGGATCACACCCGGATCACACCCAGATCACACTTGGATTACACTCGGATCACACTCGGATCAAAACCAGATCACATCCGGATCAAAACTGGATCACACCCGGATCACACACGGATCACATACGGATCACACCCGGATCACACCCGGATCACACACGGATCACATACGGATCACACCCGGATCACACCCGGATCACACTCGGATCACACCCGGATCAAAACCGGATCACACTCGGATCACACCTGGATCAAAACCGGATCACACGCGGATCACACGCGGATCAAAACCGGATCACACTCGGATCACACCCGGATCAAAACTGGATCACACCCGGATCACACCCGGATCAAAACCGGATCACACGCGGATCACACGCGGATCAAAACCGGATCACACTCGGATCACACCCGGATCACACTCGGATCACACTCGGATCACACCCGGATCAAAACCGGATCACACCCGGATCACACCCGGATCACACCCTAACCCTAGTGTGAGTCCTCTGACCCTGCTGCAGGCGCGTGTAATAAACTTCACTGTACACAGAGGAGTGTGTGTTACAGCGCGTGGTCGAGTATTTCAGCACGCAGGGGTGAGTGTCAACAAATAACCTGCGACACGCTACAGCCAACCTTTAAACAACTCCTGACCTGCTGCAATTTGTAGTGTGTATTTGTGAGTGTATTAATGTGTATTATTGTGGATATATATATATAGTGTGTGTGTGTGTGTGTGTGTGTGTGTGTGTGTGTGTGTGTTGTTATTGTTTGTTTGCAGTTCCGGACGGCGGTCTTCTCAGGGTCTGTCTCTGGATGAGCTCAGGAGAAACATGCAGTTCCCTATGGACAGAAATGGTTTGTGTGTGTGAGTGTGTATGTGTGTAAATGTGTGAGTGTTCTGTGTATGTGTGTATTAGAGAGAGAGAGAGAGACAGAAAGAGAGAGAGTGTGTGTCTGTGTGTGTGTGTGTGTGTGTGTGTGTGTGTGTGTGTGACAGTCTGTGTTCTCTGTTGCAGGTTATGTATCAGATCCCATGAGCACCATGAGGTTCCACTCCAGCAGCAACACCAGCTTTGAGGATGCCAGCTAATAAACACACACGCACACACACACACACACACACACACACACACACACAGACTGAGAGATGAGATATTTTGGTGTTTAATGAAATCAGAAGTGAATACAAACCCTGTGTTCTTTGTGTTGATGTGAAAATTAAACACACACATATTAAACACTGCATTTAAATGTGTGTGTGCTTGTGAACACTGACTGCAGGTTGGAGTGTTTATTCTCTACAGATACCAAATGAAACACTGAAGATCGGATCAGCTTTAAACTCTTTTAATGAAGCGTCACGGCACAGCGTCAGTAATCAACACCTCAGAGATTAAAACTATAAAACAACAAACACAGATCCAAGTGCAGGCATTGAAGTTTGTGTGTGTGTGTGTGTGTGTGTGTGTGTGTGTGTGTGTGTGTGTGTGTGTGAGAGAGGGAGAGAGAGAGAGACTAAATATAAATAATTCATTCAGTCTTCAGTGGTGTCTGATTTCTGCCGCGGTTCAGTTCGATGAGTCGAGCAGCAGAGAATAAATTTCTAAACGTTTCATGAGCCAGAAATAATAAACGATCAAATTCAAACCTTACGAGTTGTTTTATTATAGCAGCTGGAAAATAAATTGAAATCAGCCGTCTGTTACAACTGTCAAATCATTTAGTGAAAAACGAGTTAAAATGGAGTTACTGACATTTTATTCCTAATATTATTATCACTTCTGGAGGATTTTCTGCTGCTGTCTGTGTTTACAGCCTCACTCATCATGTTCTTGCTGTTTAGGGAATTGTTATTTTTTCCTTCTGCTATGGTTATGTTCCTCAAGTGTACATCAGACAGGAGCAGTCTGTGATCTACTGGATAGGATGTGATCTTATAAAAGAGAGAGAGAGAGAGAGAGAAACTCTTTGGGATCCAGTTGAGAAAACGTGAGATACTCGACCAAGGTACATTTTAAAAACAGCGTTAAGGTTTTGAATAATAAAAGCACAGCTCAGGAAAGTTGTCCATTCGTAAACTCAGACTGGTTCTAGAGCAGCTGTGGTTCTCACTGCAGTCTCACTGCAGGTTCTGACTCTCACTGATCCTTGTGGTGTTTATGGATTCCATGATGGAGTTCAGGGTGTTCAGAGAAGCTGAGATCAGAGTTAGCTATCTTGGCTAATTTCAATCTTCATCAGCGATGTTTCTGAAACATCTATAACGTTATTTAGCTCAACACATTCCTGATCTTCTGGAGTTAGCTCAGAATTCATTTGTCTTCGATCCTCTGTTTCTTCGAATGGGTTCCCAGGTGATTGAGCATGATGTTCACCCTCTGCTCCTATTGCCTCAGCAGCCTCCATGTTGGAGTTTTCCACCATCGTATCTTGTAGTTCCTCATGCTCGCTGTTCACTGGCAAGATGATTTGCTCATCTTTGGCAGCCTCAGATGATTCCTCCTTATCTTCATCTTTTGGGCTCTGCATCATTTCATATACTTCCAGAGCTTCAGTGTTTGTGCTCCTCTCTCCATCATCAATCTTTATCTCATCCAGCGGCTCAACAAATGTCTCAAAGTATTTTGAGGCTTGGTGAACGATCACCCAGTTGCTTACCAGCTCCTCGTGATTTGTCAGAGGAGTGACAATAAGTTCTGGTTCTCTCTCCTCTCTTTTGACAGTCAGGGCTTTCTCCAGAGGCTGAGATTCCTCTGAAGGAGAGACGCTGCCTTCCAATCTCCAGGTTTCTTCAGCAGCATCAGCACTTTTCTCATTTTTAATATTAGTAAATGATTGAATATTACTGACAGGACTTGTTTTGCTCTCATCTTCAGCTCTACCTTCAAACTCAGCATTTGTGTCTTTGAGTTCTGAATCAGCACCTGCAGGATCTTCTCCAGAAGTCTTGGCATCTGATGGAGCTTCATGCTCATTGGCAGTATCATTATTGCTCTCTGATATTAATGGTTTAAGGTTCTCCACCTCTTCTTTTTGCTCATCTTTGATTTCTCTGTCACTGATGGTCTCTTGCTCTAGATTTGCTTTTTCTTCTGCTTCTGCCTGTTCTACAGTTTGTTTTTGTTCATTCTCTTTCACACCAACTTCTTCTTCATCTTCTTTTCCCCGTTTTTCTTCTTCATTGGTTATTTCTTGTTGTATTTCTTTTTGGTCCACCTGTTCGTTGTCTTCATCCATCTGCTCAGCTTTCACACCTTCTTCATCCATGTCTTGATTGATTTCTTCACTGCTCTCAAAAGTTCCATCTCCTTCCCCTGGTCCTTCTTCATTGTCCAGCTTCCCCTGGTCTACAAAAAGTATTTCTTTTCCGTTTTCTGCTATGAGCTCTCCTGATTTTCCTTCAGTTCCATCTGTGGTTTCCGGCAGAGTTTCATGAAGACTGGGATCAGAACCATGTATCTGTTCTTCGTGGTTCTCTTGTTGCTCTGTCAGTGGTCCCTGCATCTCTACATCAGCTTCACCAACAAATTCTCCACCTTCACTCATATGCCACTCATTTTCTCCACCTTCATATTTTTTGAAAGATTTGTTTTCCTCCAGCTCTTCCTTTTGTTTATCCTCCTCTGTGTTTTTATCTTCACTGACAAGCTCCTGTTGTAGTCCAGCATCCTTTTCTGCTGTAAATCCTTCTTCCAACTCTTCACTTTTTCTCACCTCATCCTCTGCTTTTTCATTTAATGTTTGACCTGTTGAAGTAGGTTCATTTTGGTCCGCTACATCCTCAGTCATTCCATGATTGATTTTCTCCTCATCCCTGTTTTCTTCCTCAGTGTTCTCATCCTCCTTAACTACTTCCATTGCATTCCTCATGTCTGTCCCATTTCCTTCTCCTTCTTCTATTTGCTCTTTTTCTTCCACAGTCTCAGGTAATACCACTCTTTCTTCTGATTTCTTGTTTTCACCTGCTAGAGCTTCATCTTTTACCTCATTTAGGGCTGGATAATCCCCTAACACTAACCCTTCAACACATTCAGCAGTGTCAATGTTTGTCTCATCAGAATTATTTCTCAGATTACCTGATTTTTCTCCAAATGTTTTTTCTTTATTATCTCTGATCTCCTCAACAGACACCTCTTCTCCACCACCCAGCTCTTCTTCATTGACCTTTTCTATCTCAGTATTCTGATCCACATTTCCATGATTCTCAGATGAGTCTTTAGTGTTCTCTGTGATCTCCTCTATCACATTGTCCTCATTCTCCACTGGAGTTGCTCTGCTTTCTTCAGCACTTACTGAATTTTCAGTTGGAGCCTCTTTAGGCAGTTCTTGCAGTTCGTCATCTGGTAGCTCTTCATCTAGCAGCTCTTCAACTGGTGGATCGCCATTTGGCAGCTCTTCATCTGGTGGTTCTTCATCTGGTGTCTCTCCATCTAGCAGCTCTTCAACTGGTGGATCTCCATTTGGCAGCTCTTCATCTGGTGGTTTTTCATCTGGTGTCTCTCCATCTAGCCGCTCTTCAACTGGTGGATTGCCATTTGGCAACTCTTCATCTGGTGGATCTTCATCTGGTGGATCTCCATCTCGCAGCTCATCACCTGGTGGATCTCCATCTCGCAGCTCTTCATCTGGTGGTTCTTCATCTGGTGGTTCTTCAGTATTGTCATGTTCTACATTTGGTTTATTTTGCAGGTTACTGAAATTATCGTCGTCTTGTATTTGTCCTTCTTCGTCAGCAGTTGTGTCTTGCCTCCCTTCTGTGTTGTGGTCTTTATTCTCAAGGTTCTGCTCATCTATTGCACTTTCATCTTCATTGGCTGTGCTATGAGTTTTTTCATCTGTTTGGTTGGTGTCCTTTTCTTCCTCCTCTGTTTTTGTTTCAGCTTGTGATGTTTCATGTGTTTCGGTTTCTTCTTTGGGTTCCTCTGTATATTCTTCTTCACTTTCAGCTCCTTGCACAAGTTCAGCACCGTTCTCTTTATCAGCTGTTTGCTGGGCCGCGTTGTTTTCAGACTCGGCATCTGGAACAGAGATCGGTGTAATGTTTTTAAAGGGTTTTTGTGCACAGCAGTGTCATAACAAAATGAACACAACTCTCTACTATCAATAATTACATTCATTATTTATGTTAAGAAATTATAAATTTGTCAGACAACATTAGTAATTGATACATATTTAGTTTGGTGTGTTAGGACAACCTTATACACAAACTGTTTAAGTGCATCACCACAGCAGCAGACACTCAGAGATGACTCACCTAGACCGGCCCGCTGGGTCACAACCAACACCAAGTCGTCCTCCTCAGTGGTGGTGTCGCTCAGTTCAGGTTCAGAAACACACTCGGTCATGTTTAAAATGGCTTCTGCTAACTTCTCCTGCACAGACTTGACTTGGGTTTGATGTTGAGAAGGAAAGAGGAGTTTGATCAATCGCAAAATATAAATATAAATAAACAGCTTGAGCACACAGACAACTTAAAAACCAAGAAAATGTCAATACATCAAACAGAATTTACACTACCAGTCAAAAGTTTGGTCCATGGTCCATTGGATTCCATGGTCATTCCTCATTTTATGTCTTTCTACACTGTAATAAATCGTTAACTTATTTTTGAACTTTTGACTTGTACTGTATATAAAAGTAAAATTCTGAATTTTGCGCAGCAGAGCAAACTGTAGCCAGACATGCAAAGGAAACACAAAACAAGGCTGAATGTTTTTTTTTGTTTATTTTAAACGTTTAAAATTTTATCAGTAAACAACGGTCATGTCATATTACAGTCATGCCATGCAGGAATCATATGAAAGGTGGAACATGTGGGATCTGTTTACAACCTGTTTCTCTTAGTATTATTCTCTATCTAAATATTAATAACTCTATCTAACTGTTGAATGAACAGGTCTCTCTGTGTTGCACCTTGTGAGCAGAAAGTTACAGCTGGAGATCCCCGAGACGTTTCCTCACCTTTTACCAATTAAAATTCTATTAAAAATATATTCAATTAAAAAGTATATCTAATTCATACACCTTTGATCCCACATTTAACACCTCCGAAATAAATTCAGCACATCACTTCACTTCAACAGGGAAAATAAACAACAGCAAATCAACAAGAAATGAAGAGCATTAAGTCTGTTTATGAGTCTATAAGGCATGTGCTCATAAGCAGCACACTATGTAGAACACAATAATAAAATAAAACTAACTTTAAATTAGGTTGTGAACATGTTTAAGAAGCAGGTGTGTTGTTCCAAAAAAAAAAAAATCTATGAAGTCATAAATGAAAAGTCACTTCACACAAGTTTGTAGAGTTAATAAAGCATCAGATAATGATCATGAAGAAGAACGGGATACTAGAACATGACTGAAATAAACAACAGCACAATAAAGAAAATATAATCACACAGCAAACGTCACGCACAAAGCAGAGACAAAGATCCTTTCAGACAAATCACACAGTATTTTTAGGCTTTAATTACAAAATATACCATATTTATAATCGGAGGGACAATTTACTGCCAGTTGACTCTCTAACGAGCAGAACTCACTCTTGTCCATCAGGCTACAGATTAAAGCGATTTTTACACAATGAGAGAATTAACGTCTTTTATTTTACTGTTAATTAAAAAAAAAACTCTCTGTTGAAAATCATGAAAATAATTATAACTTTTTAATCGACCAAAAATACCTGCTCACTGTGCGTCTAAACTATTAAACATGCAAATGAAACAAAGAGCAACAAAAAGAGCGCAAAAACATCAGCGACTTCCTGTTAAATATCTCTTCATAATAAAGTTTATATTATTAATATTATTATAATTACAAACACAAAATGGGTTCAAGGTTTCTTTCTATTTTTATTCTGTAAATCTGCTTGTGTTCTTTTCAGAAGAAGAGAAATTCTGTTCCATTGTGAACACAGAAGAGAACAAATCTCCTGATCTTGAACAGAATATCAGCACATGCCTGTTCGATTGCCGCTAATGGCTCAGTCAGTAACAAGAGTTCATCTGGAACACACACTCCAGTAAAAGCCACACACTTGGGTACCTGAGGCTAATACTTACATCGGTCTCCATCCTCATTTATTTCTTCAGCCGTTCCCTCTCTGAAGTCCCCTTTGCTGTTCTCCACTTCTTCACGCTCCTCTCTGGGTTCCTCAGCTTCTTCAGCTTCCTCTCTGGCTTTCTCAGCTACTGTATGTTCGTCTGTTTCTTCAGGTTCCTCTCTGGGTTCTTCAGTTTCTTCAGGTTCCTCTCTGGGTTCTTCAGTTTCTTCAGGTCTATCTCTGGGTTTGCCATCTTCACCAGGTGCATTTCCAGGTTCCTTATCTTCTCCAGCTTCCTCTGTGGACTTCTCAGCTTCTCCATCATCCCTCTCTGTATGTTCTATCTCTTGGTTTTGGGTTTTATCCTCGGTGGGCATAGACACGCTACTCGTCTGCAGGATGTCCGTCTCCTCACCATCTTTTTCAGAGGTTGATGTGAGTGTGTGTCTCTTCGACCTCACTTCCTCTTCCTTCTGTTCTTCATCCAACTCACCTTCATCTTCTTCACTGCTGGACGAGCTGCTAGTCAGACCAGAGGAGACGGATGATGACTCTCTCTCTTCTAATGAAAAAGAAATTAAATGAACTTGAAAATTTTTCTGAACATGAGACCAAAATTTAAGAATTAGGGTTATAGTTCATTAAATCAATTAAAAAAAACTGACGGTTTCTGTTCAAATCCTCAATTTCATTTTCATCTGTTCTTCTCTCATTCTCCTCCTCTCTGTTAAATGATGTTTCATTTCCCTCGTCCACTCCATCATCCATGGGACCTTCATCATCAGCCTCAAAGTCTTCCTCATAACCTAAAGTACAACATGCACACACACGGAAATGATGATGTGATCTGTATCTGTAAGTAATAAATCACTTCAGATTTAAAATGTAAGACTTAAAGCACGGCGTGTAGTGAGGAGGAAATGAAATTCTGATGAGTCTCTCAAGGGCTTCATCACTACAGACTTTAAAGCCATTGGATTATTTCTTCAGTCTTTTTTACGTCAGGGCCGCGGGATTGTTTCCAAGGACACTCAACCACAATCTCTGGTTCATTCTGATCAGTGAGAACACAATCGTTCCGCGATACGTGTCCCAGTCCGCTTGAAGATGTGGTCTCGGGTACAGGACGGCTTACTCGGGCACGGATCGAACCAGATCTGGAAGCCAATCGTACCTGATCACAGAGGTAGTTCGCTGTTTAGACATGAGACATAGCGTGAGATGTTGACTTCATTGCTCTCTTTTTCTCGTGTTTAATTCCGGCTCACAAACCAAGTAGATGCATACTGCCACCTGCTGTATCAGAGAGTGTAAATATGCACGTGTACCCAAGTCCGGGGAACAAAAAGCAATGTGACCACTGGGGGAATGGGAAGGCGGAGCAAATCGATCATATCTAATGTGAAAACACTCTCCGCTCAGTTCAGGGTGTGATGAACACTGGAGAAGGTTGAATGGAACTGTTACTGCAGTTCATCACACTGCATTGAAAACAAACTCTTGTCCTGGTGGAGTCCATCTGGTGCATTGAAAAGCAGTGTGCTGTGGAGAGGTAGATTATGTGCTCTGCATGTTTTGTACACCTGAGTGTTTCTCTGAGGGCTTTACATCTGAGTGCTCACTACAGCTCCTCTTTGGGTGGCAATTCCCCCGATCTCTTTCAGCCATAAGGAATTATGATCAAACTTTAGATTAGATTAGATTCAACTTTATTGTCATTGCACATAGTTACAAGGCAACGAAATGCAGTTAGCATCTAACCAGAAGTGCAAGTTAGCAGTGCAATATAAACATATATACAGATGTACAGATGTGTGACGAGCAGTTTTCTACTTTCACCGCCGCACCTCACGGCGACAGTATGCCTTTGCTGGCTTTTACCACTGAGTGGCGCTATATCACTATAGACCGACGCCTCAGGCCTTATTTCATTCTCTCGAGGATTAATGAGCCGCTGCTCCTCTAGAGTTGCACGTAGTAGCGGAAAAAAATCAAGTGTAATTCGTAGTTAAACGAATTTATAATCACAGCACTAAAATTACAGTACAAATGTAGAATTAAAATTAAATTAAATCTTATTAGCATCGAATTTAAGCAAAGTAAATGTTAACACAGTGAGCCTTTAGAGTTTATCATGTGTAAGTTGTCTTATATTTTGTGTTCTTTAAATTTGTAGTAGATTTATTAACTGAAATAAATGAAACTGAATGACCATAAAATGAAAACATTGTCAGGACGTGCTACTGCGTCATCAGATGTCGTCGTCATTCAGCTCCGCTTGTGTTTTTGCGTTATTACGGGAATGAAATGCAGTAGGCTGTTATGATCATCATCATTTTCTTTAATAAATAATGACCCCCGTTGCTCTGTACCACCGCTGGCAAAACCTTGTGAAATACAAGTGAAACATTAAACGAATTTACAGTCACAGCACTAAAATTATAGTAATAAATATAGGTGTTTCTTATTTGCATCGAATTTAAGCAAAGTAAAAGTAAACCTTTATATCTACCTTTAGATTCAATAATGTGTAACACTAGAAAGCAACTAAATTATAATGAATGAAAGCAAACAGGGTGCGCGTTGTTTTCGGTGAACTTGAGTGAGGCAGAAAATGAACCGAAACTCCGTGAATACAGGCGTGAAAAATATATACTTATAGAAAGAGAAATGCCAGAGTATAAAACAGAGTAATAATCTGAAACATATTTAGAATAAATCAATATCACATCCATCATCACACAGCTAATGTACAGGAATTAAAATTAGTCGTGGTATCAGAACAAAAAAGAGACTTTTGCAGCGGATTAAAACGTCTGAATTATCTTCAAATATACAAAAAAAGTATATTATTATTTTGCATATGTTGTTTGTTTAATTCAAAAAGTTCGTAAAAACACTTTAAAACGAGGGAAAAACCGTCAAAATCCTCGTTCGCCCTCTCGGCGCTAGGTGGTGAGTGACGTCATGATTGCATCGGCGCGCGACCGGGGAAACCGAGGGACACGGAATTTCCCTGAACACCTGCAGATTTCCTGAAGCTCAAATCTCTGAAATCGTTGAGGCATTTATTTCTACATAGACGTTATCTTTAATAACCGATGGAGGTTCTGAGCTGTACACACACATGCATTCTCGCCTAAACAACTCTTAAAACTACACTTCTTTATTAACAGTAAAATTTTCAACATTTTGCAGGCTGCTGTTTGGAGAAACCGGAAAATAGAGAATAAACCAGTTGTTCTACATTTAAAGTTTGATGTTTTTGAATGTATTTTTAAATAACAATAAACAGACACAAACAGAGAGAGAATATATAACAGTTCATTCTTTGTACAAATAAAATTGTCAGCTAGTGAACCTGACCGTCTGTCTAAACATTTAACCAATGTGTTTTTTTTTTTACTCATTATTGTACAGTAAATATCAATAGATCTGATCAGATTTTTCACGTTTGTTGTATAAAATACACAGATGTGGAAATTAGCATCACTGTAGTATTTCTTTGATCCAACATGTTATGACTTTTTTATGACCTAATTCGATTTTAAAACTGCGGCGAGGGAAAATGCCACTTTGTGCCACCTGGTGGTCATTTCATTTACTTTGAATTACTTTGAAATGCGACTTATTTATTTTGGCCGCTGTCCTTTTGTAAAGTGAGCAGAGATGGATAAATTAATGTACAGAATAATTGTAAATCTACAGATATGTCTAAATATATCATATTTAAACATATTTAAACATGACGCCAAAGGTACGTAGAGAAAGTGCAGACCCATGTACCTGTTCATTCAGACACATTTCCACTCGGCCAGTCAGGAAACAGCAGCACAGTGTATAAACACACACAGACACGGGTGAAGTGTTTCAGCTAATGTTCACATTAAACATCAGAACGGAAGTTAAATGTGGCCTCGGCATGAGGACACACTCATTAAACCCAGACAGATGAAGATTCAAGAAAGACCAGAAAATGTTTGTCTAATTTTCGGCACTCTGATGTTTGATGTGCAAAATATGAGCCTTATGAGGTTCTGAAGTACCGTTTTTGTGTTTCCTCTCCTGACCGGAGTTCCTCTTGGGATCAGTGAGATGTGATTGGCTGGATTCAGACTGTAAAGGTTTTTCTTCTTCGTCCTCTTTTTCCCAGGATTTGGAGACAAGTAGATTGTTCCTGATCCTGTTCGGTGGAGCGGGTTTTTTATCCAGGCCCATCGCGATGATGCACCTGGAGACAATATTGGGTTTATTTAGTGGTGTGATTTACATAAACATGGGGGTGTGGCTTACCTGATGGACAGCGTATGATTTACCTGTAGTGCGGGACAGGGGCAGGGCTTACCTGTACTGTGGTGTGATAGACATGTGATGTGGAGAGACAGTAGACATGGCAGGCTGGACATGCGTATGGTAATTTAACTGTAGCTTGGGAGTGCTGGGGTGTGAACTCATGAGCATCTGATCAATAGTCCAACATCTTAGTCACTGAACAGCCACTGCCTGGTAATAACAGGGGGAGGGGCTTTACCTGTAACAAGGGGCGGCTCCTTCAACCCCAGTGAAGCCAAAGCGGGCATGACGTCCTCCAAGCCGTGAGTTCTTCCTGTGTTTGAACTCGCAACAGGAGCTGAGACGCTCCACCTGCAGCCCATTCAGGTAGAAGGTCAGACTGAAGGGGAAACCCCGGTGACGTCGAGACATGAACTGAAATGATTCTGAAACAAAGACACACACACACACACACACACACACATACAAGTAAAGACTGATACCGGGGCAGGAAGTGCGTGGAATAAAATACATGTTACTGAAGTTGAGCCGTAAACACAGAGTGTACATTATCACTAGGGTTACGGTTTCAGGACTGGAGTTTCCTACAGTCTACCTGAGTCTCCAACAACGACCTGGACTCCATATGAACTTAAACACGTCTCCTGTTCTACTGAACTTGCAGCCTCCTAACACACAGTATGAGTGCAGATCAATCCCTGCTCTCCGTTATCACCCAGATGAGGATGGGTTCCCTGGTGAGTCTGGTTCCTCTCAAGGTTTCTTCCTGTTACCATCTCAGGGAGTTTTTCCCTCAGCACCGTCGTCCTCGACTCGTTCATCAGGGACCATCTGATCATTCTGACTCACACACACTCACATCTCACACACACTTCAAGAATTCTTTTGAGTGTGTAAAGCTGCTTTGTGACGATGACAACTGTTAAAAGTGCTATACGAATTAAAAATTTAAATGAGTTGAATTGAATTGAACTAAGGCGGCACGGTGGTGTAGTGGTCAGCACTGTCTCCATGCACCGCCAGGGTCCGAGTTCGATCCCCAGCCAGGCTCGATTCCCGTCTCTGTGTGCATGTAGTTTGCATGTTGGTGGGTTTCCTCCGGGTTCTCCGGTTTCCTCCCACAGTCCAAACACATGTAGGTTAGACAAATTGCCCGTAGTGTGAGAATGAGTGAGTGAGCGTGTGTGTGTGTCTGTGCTCTGCGATGGACTGGGTGTACCCTGCCATGTGCCCCAAGTCTCCTGGGATAGGCTCCGCCCCCCGTGACCCTGAATACAGGATTAAGCGGTATAGATGATGAGTGAGTGAGTGAGTGAGTGAGTGAATTGAACTACAACATACACACTGAGTACACGTGAGTGTGACATGTGAGTACAGGTGAGACGTGTGTGTGTGTGTGTGTGTGTGTGTGTTTAGAGACGAGACTCACCTCCTTCTTTAAGTCTTCCTTTATAAACACAGAGGTTCTCGCCCCCACAGTGCTGCTGGAAAACCTTCACTTCATCCTTCAGCTCCATCAGGTCATGTGACAGGTGCACACTTTTCCCAAAATACACCATCTTCACCCACACTGCAGTCTGAGACCACGCCCGCTGAACAGCGCCCTCCTGCTGGGAAGGTGGTTAGGACAGTCCCAGTTACACACAGACAAATCACATAATTAAAAATAAATGTAATCAAATAAAATGAAGCCGTTCAGAGTCTCGTCCGGGTCTGAGATGGAGCTGAGACACTGACCTTTGAGACAGGAGCATCACCGGGTGCCGTCGTGGGCCGTAACCTTCGCCCACGCAGGGTCCCATTTTGCACTTTCTCCCTCCTCTTGAGCGGGGGTACTGGGGTCACAAAGTTATTAATGACAGGAAGTCGATACGGAGACACAGAGCTGGAGAAATCTGATAGTGTCAAGTGTCTCATCACATCTCCGTCCAGCTGCAGCGAAGAAATACAACACCAACATTAACAGCAATCTGGGTGTGTGTGTGTGTGTGTGTGTGTGTGCGTGTGTGTGTCTAACAGCTTCAGCTCTGCCTGTTATAAAGCTCTGACACTGGAGGCTCCTTCCATAAAGATCAAATAAGTATCTTTGTACAGAACATTCCACCTTCACAACGCTGAGCCGAGTAACAGCAGGTTTTTCTCACCAGGCTGCAGATCTGCTGTTTCCCGTCATTAGTTGAGACGTGGTCCTGATACCGAGACAAGGTCCTCTTGGTTGATGTCGGTGTGCCGTTACTGTCCAGCGGTTTCAGACGGAGCGGCCGCTGGGTTTTCTCTGGAGCCGTGTTCGGCCTTGACGAGTCCAACTGCACACCACAATCACACACAGTTACACAGTCACAGCGGAAACAAAGGCCAAAACATACTGAACACCACAGTACTGTGTGTGTGTGTGTGTGTGTGTGTGTGTGTGTGTGTGTGTGTGCGTGTGTGTGTGTGTGTGTGTGGTGGCGTGTGTGTGTGTGTGTGTGTGTGTGTGTATGCGTGTGTGTGTGTGCGTGTGTGTGTGTGTGTGGCAGGTAGCGTGTGCGTGTGCGTGCGTGTGTAGTGTGTGTGTGGTGTGTGTGTGTGTGTGTGTGTGTGTGTGAGGCGTGCGTGTGTGCGTGGCGTCGTGTGTGTGTATGTGTGTGTGTGCAGGCAGGCGTGTGTGTGTCGTGTGTGTGTGTGTGTGTGGGTGTGTGTGTGTGTGTGGCAATGGCGTGTGTGTGTGTGTGTGTGTGTGTGTGTATTGTGTGTGTGTTGCGTCGCGTGCGTGCGTGCGTGTGTGTGTGTGTGCGTGCGTGTGTGTGTGTGTGTGTGTGTGTGTAGTGTGGTGTGTGTGTGTGCGCGTGTGTGTCGTGTGCGTGTGTGTGTGTGTGTGTGTGGCGCGTGTGTGTGTGCGGCATGCTGGCGTGTGTGTGTGTGTGTGTGTGTGCGTGTGTGTGTGTGTGTGTGTGTGTGTGTGTGTGTGTGTGTGTGTGTGTGGCGCTGTGTGTGTGTGCGTGCGTGTGTGTGTGTGTGTGTGTGTGTGTGTGGTGTGTGTGGTGTGTGCGTGTGCGTGTGTGTGTGTGTGTGTGTGCGTGTGTCGTGTGTGTGTGTGTGTGCTCATACAGTGTGTGTGCTCATACAGAGTCGGTGGAGTCAGACGGCTCTCCTTCTGGCCCAGAATGCCGAGCGTGTGAATTCCTGAGGCGAGTCGGCGGGCGTGGAGAGAGGAAGATGAGCGGATCATCCTCGTACCTGTTGCAGCGCTCCACCTGTAGTCAGCACGAATACAGTGTGTGTTATATCATTACTTATAGATTATAACCGCAACACACTCAGGTTCACACCGTCACCAGCGGCTCGTCAGCGACAAACTGATCATTTCTGATTTCTACACATTTTTAACATTTTATACACAGTTCTATCGTTTTCTTTTGATTCTGTAAAGCTGCTTTGCGACAGTCATCGCTTTTAAAACATGACATCATACATATACTGTATATATACATGAACTACGGAAAAAAAACAAAAAGGAAAGAATTAAAAGCGAATGAAAAAATAACTGCAACAAAACAAAAAACTATCAGCAACTAGGAAAAAAATTTCAGCTTTACTTCTGTTTTTTGGTTGCGGTTCGTACACAAGGCAGGTGTAACACTGCTGCTTTCTCATTGGCCAGCTGGTTTTGGGGCGGGGCTTACAGTACTGAGTTTTCATTGGCCAAATGAACTGTAACCTGTTCATTAGTTCCTTCTCCTTTCAGACACACACCTCCGCCACAGTGAGCGTTACACACCTTGACTTTATTCACTCGCTCTCTCCTCACACACTCCTCCAGTTTCCTCCTGATCTCAGTCTGATGCAGACGCTGGTCACAAAAACATGATCATTTAAAACTGACCCAGTTATTAATACACTGTTAACCCAATTATTAATACACCCTGACCCCCCCCCCCAGTTACCCTATAGGCCCCCGTATTGGCGCTGGGGTACCATGTGACCTCTCACCTCCATGTCCAGCACCCTGTGGAATATGGCCTGAGCGAGACATTCCCGTACGTGTCTCTGTTGATCTTTGTGTATGATCCTGTACCTGAACTCCTTTTCTGACACAATACGTCCACTCCTGCTGATCTGACACACACACACACACACACACACACACACACAGATCAATGTAAGTGACAGTATGCAAGTCATGTTGATGCTCCAGTGTAGTGATTATGTTTTTATGGATTGGTGACCTTTAACACTCCGATGTCGTAGTTACACTTTGATGTTTTTGACTATATTTTCTCTGCGTGTTGAGTTTTTGGTTGTGGTGCGGTGGTTTATAAATGGTGTGCCTTCGTCTCTTCAGCTTGAGAGTTTGAAGGAGAAGCACGCTGCACACACTGCTCTTCTCTAAGAGGTTATCCAGCGTCTTGATGCATTTGAGCACAAGTTTGATGAGCGAAGACCGCAGGAAGAGTCAAGCCATGTGAATAGAAGAGCTACGAGCGGCATCACATGGGCATTGTGGTAAGTTGAGTTTTATGTTAGCTGACAATACAGTAGTAAATTATACCTCGCCAAGTTAGCCTAAGCACTTAGCTACACATCTACTTTTTGTTACTTGCATTGTTGTAGGTGTCCAGCATATTAACGGTTTGTCACGTCCGAATTATACGATGTTGTTTACAAATGTACGTATTAAAGCGTTTTTAATTCAACATTACAGGAAGCTGTAAGAAAACAACCCACATAAATACGATCCACAAACTGGGTAAGAATGTTGTTTCTTTACCTGCTATGTTTCTAACCCTATGCTAACCCTAACCCTATGTAATTAATGACACGACTCTCTTTCCACACAGAATAAGTTTCAGGCGGTGATGACGTATCTGCTGGACGGATTAAAGATGACTTTTGCAGATGCAGAGTGTATAAAGAATCATCAGAAATTCTTATCTTCTTTTTATTGTGTAAAGCTGCTTTGCGACAATGTCAATTGTTAAAAGCGCTATACAAATAAAATTGAATTGAATTGAATTGAATTATTGTATTTATTTTCATGTCCCTTTATTTTTGTCACTTTAATAATTTGAATTGTTTCTGTCACTTATCTGATTTTTTTGGGTTTTATCCAGCATATTACACATTGTAGAGGAAATACTCTTTGTCTTTGTTTTAGTATTGCTTTCAGTTTAATTGCACCTTCATAAATGCACATTTGTTCATTTTTTCCCCGATATGTTGTGATTTTTTTCCCTTATACATACTTTGTTTTGTATATTTATTAGTGTTTGGTTTGATTTTAATAAAAAAAAAAATCTATTCTATTCAATTCTATTGTCATTTTTTTAAATGATGTGGGGGGTGTATAGTACTGTGGGGGGGGGGGGGGGGGGGGTGGACAGGGTCTATTTACATATCTCTGCTCAATAACCAATCAAGGCACTAAGTTGTGAGGGCTTGTGTTGGGCTGAATAAAAATGAGTGACTGTGTAATGTCCCAATAGATGTCAGGGTTTTGGAAGTGTTTCTTTTAAAACAACCAATCAATGTTGAGATAAAAAACCAATAGGGAAGAGCAGAGTTGTGCCAAGGTGTAAAATGTAAATGGGGCTTGAGGTGTGAAGGTCTCCTGACAAAATCCTTGAGTGGATTATTTGCCGTGGCAACAAATGGCTGCACCATGGAAGGATTCCTCAGCGAGATACGTCCGAATTGGTATCAATCCGGAAGTATCCTACCTAGCTTGGTGGAATTTGATGTGTACGGTCAGTGGTGCTTGTACATGCTTCCGAAAATCAGTGGTGTATTCGGGAGTTTCCTAGTACAGATACACCTCTTTTCATGCAGTGTTGCTCTTATCACAATAATAAAGTTTTTCCACAGTGATGATGTTCGGATGTGATGCGTACCAGGCCGACTCTCTGCAGATGTCTCCGTATTCGCGCGTTGTTAAAATAAGCAGTCAGGTGCTTGTCTGTCAGGCTGTTATATGCTCCAATGAGCCTAATAACACACACAAACACACACAGAACATTTTAACATTCAGGAATCTACAGCAGTTTCATTTAAAAAGTGCTCTGATGGTTGTTTGCTTTAGCTGGTACTTGATGGTAACATCTCCATGGAAACACACCGAAATTCCCCAAACTGGCTTCAGTCAGCATCATAAGCTACGAAAGCCTGTTGTTAAATGTTTTTTCAGCCTGCTGGGGGCGCCGTGGTAAACTGACTCAGGCTTTTATTTTCAGAGAAGCTTTAGCATGCAGTAAGGCGCGTCCTGCTCCGGGGTCAGCGGTGGTGATCATGTGACCATCAGGTGAGCCCTCAGCATGTGTGCCAGGTGTAGAACGTTCACCAGCTTTTCTCCTCCTGGGCTTTTTGTCCGACAGCGTTTTGATTTCCGGGCTCGAGGTGTGTGTAGCGGACCGTCGGCGAGTGGATCAGTTACAGGAGTCGGATTCCAGATGGACGAGACATTTAACACTCACGTGCCCACTGTTCCTGTGTCTCGGAGATCCTGCAGGGAAACGCTGATCAGGGGGCAAGGGCTATGTACACTGTTGCTATGGTAACAAGTTTCTATATGTTAACAGTGCAGTAAGTGATTAGATTCTAATAACGAATGAGTAATCTCTGCTCTCAGTCCACCAGCTATCACTTCTCTGTGTTCACGCTGGTAAAAGACACGCTCTCCGCCCGCAGTCCTGCGTCTGTAAACATCGGTGTTTCACCTGAACCTCCAGCCAGTTAGCACGAGGAGGACAAGCCTGTGTTCACATACAGAATGGGGGGTCGGGAGGCCAAGGGGAAGGGGCAGTGGGAGCGAGAGAATCCCAGCAGAGGGCAACATTATGTGTTAAACTTCAGTCTCCAAAAGGAAAGAAATGGCTGAGAAACAGATAAACAGGTATAAGATAAACAAGATAAACAAGTATACTACAAGCTGTTGCTAGTAGCCACAGCGGACCCTCCCATCTGCACTTAGCTTGGCAGACGTTTTACACCGGATGCTCTTCCAGACAAAACCCTCCTATTTCATCCGGGCTTTGGACGGCGCACGCAGTGTTACTAACACAACCCCCAATATAAATCATCCAGTGGCTGGGAATCGAACCCGAGCCTTTTGCATGGCAGATGAGAAACTTAACACTGAGCCACACAGTATCGGGATTCATTTAACGTTATGCCATATTTAGTAAAGATGTTACTGTTTTCCTCCCAGAAATCGCCGGAGTGTAAAGGGTTAAAGAGTGTGTCCAGGCTGCATTAAGTGTAGTATGATTAAGTGTAGGGTTCAGCACTTAGAGAGGATTTAACACTGAAACAGATCAATCAGAGTCACTACAGACTTAAACACTCTCCACAGGTTAGGTGAGGGTTACACACACACACACACACACACACACACACACACACACACACACACACACACACACACACACACAGGGTGGAGTCTAAAAGGTGTGTTTCAGTTTTGTCTGTAAATAGATTTAAACACACTGTGGCGAACCTGAAGACTAAATGTAATGCATCAATATGACACAATTCATTAATTACTAATGTAATGATTTTACATTTCATGAAAATAAAAACTATGGAAATATTGAGGGAAAGTTTGGACTACGAAAAGGAAACTTCTGAGTTACAGAATCTCACACACACACACACACACACACATACACACACTGGACCGTAAACATTATAGGGTGATCAGTATTGGGGATTCTTTAGGTTTACACAATAATTTAATGATACTCTAATACACTAATACTCTAATTTAATAATACTCTACTACACTGATACGCTAATACATTAATACTCCAATACACTAATACTCTAATACATTGATACTATAATACACTGATACACCAATACATTAATACTCCAAAACACTGATACTCTAATACATTAATACTCTAATACACTGATACTCCTATACACTGATACTCTAATACACTAATACTCTAGTACTCTAATATAATAATACATTACTACACTGATACTCCAATGCACTAATACACGGATAGTCTAATACACTAATACATTAATACTTTAATGCACTAATACATTAATACTTTAATGCACTAATACCCTGAGGCACTAATACATTGATACTCTAATACACTGATACTCTGATACACTAATAATCTGACACATTAATACTCTAATGCACTAATACTCTACTACACTAATACTTTTATATTCTAATGCATTAATACTCCAATACGTTAATACTCCAATATACTAATACTCTACTACACTGATACTCTAATACAATAATACTCCAATACATTAATACTCCAATAAACTAATACTCTACTACACTGACACTCCAATACATCAATACTCTAGTACTCTAATATACTAATACTCTACTACACTGATACTAATACATTGATACTCTAATGCACTAATACCCTGATGCACTAATACATTGATACTCTAATGCACTCATACTCTAATACGTTAATACTTTAATATACTAATACTCTAACACACTGATACTCCTGGCCACTGATACTTCAATACATTAATACTCTGCTACACTGATACTCTAATACCCTAATACACTGATACTCTAATACACTAATGCACTAATACATTGATACTCTAATACACTGATACTCTGATACATTAATACTCTAATATACTAATACTCTAATGCATTAATACTCTAATACACTAATACTCTGATACACTAATACTCTAATGCATTAATACTCTAATACATTAATACTCTAATACACTAATACTCCAATACACGAATACTCTAATGCATTAATACTCTAATACACTAATACTCTAATACACTAATACTCCAATGCATTAATACTCTAATGCATTAATACTCTAATACACTAATACTCCAATGCATTAATACTCTAATACATTAATACTCTAATACATTAATACTCTAACACACTAATACCCTGGGGCTCCAGGGACACTACCCCTAATGGGACACAGGGGTGGACACAGCACTGTTTCACTTTATTTTCTGAGATTCATTTGATATAATTTATTATTTTTATTCCGGTCAGTGATGTTTCCTCACTCTATGAGTGTGTGTGTGTTTCTGAGGTGATCTGATCTAAGCCTCAGTTAACCAGATCAGAGACTAAAGCTTCTACCTCACAGTATGCTCTCTCTAACACACACACACACACACTCGACTCTAACTCTCTGAACTGTTTGTCCATCTCCAGAGTAACAGCGTTCTCACACACACTCTCACACACACTCTCACTTGCGCACATATCCTGGGTTCCTGAAGCTTATTAACGCTATTATCCCCTAAATGACTTTAATCTCTCTCTCTCTCTCACTTATTCACACACACACAGTACTCACCCCGGGGGTAAGTGGCTCATGGTGTTTATCAGAGCTGTAGATTCTCCTCAACGTCGTGAAAACACACACACACACACACACACACACACACACACACTCTCTACATACACTCTATACACACTGACACACTCTTCTCACACTCACAAACACCTTATACACACACACTTTATTCTGCTGTAACACACTGCACTGACACAGCCTGAGCGCGCGCTGCACTGATAACAAGCAGCGTTGCCATGGAGACCCCACGTGACCGCGCAGCTCTCCTGCTCTTTATTTATTTATTTCACTCAGAGCTGCTTTATAATCTCACACACAGACACACATATATGCTCTCTCTCTCACACACACACACACGCGCACACACACACACACACACTCACACACACACACATACACACACACACACACCAGCTCAGATGTCTTAACAAAGTCATAAGCAGGTCTACAGATGTGAAGGTGATGGTCATTTTATTTGTATAGTGTTTTTGACAATTGTCATTTTTGCAAAGCAGCTTTACACAATCAAAAGAAATGATGGAAGTTTGTATGAAATGTGCGGCATGGCGGTGTAGTGGTTAGTACTGTCGCCTTGCACCTCCAGGGTCCTCGGGGTGCATGGAGTTTGCATGTTCTCCCCCTGCTTGGTTGGTTTCATCTGGGTACTGGGTACAATTCCCCAAAAAATTGCCCAGTGTTTGAGTGTGTGTAGGTGTTTGTGCCCTGCTGAAATTGGATTAAGAACCTCATTAACACCTGGAAGGATCGTACTGAACCATTTGTAGAAGAAATGCAGGCAAGAGAATCATTAATGACAGTGAGCTTACACTCTCACAAAAGAGCATTTCCTCACACAGTGTCACGTGAACTACAGCATACTAAACCACACAATACTATATAATTCAATATTATACTAAACCATACAACATTACTACATAATACTATACTACAGCATCCAGTAATACACAATAATACACAATAATACACAGTAATACACAATAATACACAATAATACACATACACAGCACAAAACACTAACCATTCACTTCTAACAACAGACATGAATGTTAAGCAGCTTTACAGGAATAATAATTCTGGATATAATGTGCATTTCTAGTTTTATCAGATTTTCCCTGACGAGCGAGCCTGCGGTGACGGTGGCAGGAAATAAGTTCACGAGACAACACGAGGAAAACCTTCACATTTGCATAAATGGGATATTTCAAAAACTTTCCCTCGGCACAGAACAGTGTGTGTCGCATGTTATCTTCTGAACAAGTCTTTATCACTACACAATCACTGTTTACACAGAATAATATTAACACACACATCATTTAGAACACCTACTGCATCTTCTGCCTATAACACACACACACACACACACACACACCTGTACACAAAACCTCCAGGATCTGATTTCTACAGGTATTTGTTGCTTTCTAGTGTTAGTACACATTGTTGACAGTTAGAGTTTGTAGAAACAGTTAAAATGTTAAATCTAAAAATAATCTGCTGATCTTTAATGTAACGAGTGATATTATTATTATTATTATTATTATTATTATTATTATTATTATTATTATTTGAGGTTGAAGTCCACGTCCATGTGTGTGTGTCTCTCTGTACAGCAGAACTCTCTGTCTCACTTATTAACACACAGAAATCACATTCTGTAAGGTTGAGTATCTGGTGCGCCCTCTAGTGGGGAATACAGACATGACAGGAGAGGCGCAATGAACGGGAGGAATTGGAAAGTATTTATTCTAATTCATGCTTATAGGGGGGGCATGATATAGGGGGGGGGGCAAAGTAGGGTTACAGTTACTTCATTATCTGCTTCACCTTCACGTTTTAGAAATAAAAATGATTATCATGAAGAAGGTGGACTCTGAGCACTTGAGAGATTCAATGTTAAATGTCTAATATGTCATTTTAATATATGTAAATAAAAGTCTAAATTTCTAATAAAGGAAAAAATGTTGAAATGTTGAACCGCGTCAGTAGTGACGTAAGTGAACGGAATCACATCGCTGGATACTTTTGTTACACGGAACAGAAAAAAGCAGCGATTCAGCTTCATCAGCACAATCTGGCAACCAGCAGAAGAAACTTCGAGACAACATTCACACCGAGTGTCACTAATAAGACTCGCGAAAAAAGCTGAGAGAAGAACCGGAGCTCTAATCAAAGTACAAACCGATTCACTCCCACTGACACACAGAATCACACAGTGCAACACACACACACACTCACACACACACACACACACACACACACTCTCTGTTCTAATCCCACACATAACTGTTCACACACACACACACACACACACTCTGTTCTAATCCCACACATAACTGTTCACACACACACACACACACACACACTCTCTCTGTTCTAATCCCACACATAACTGTTCACACACACACACACACACACACACACACTCTGTTCTAATCCCACACATAACTGTTCACACACACACACACACACACTCTGTTCTAATCCCACACATAACTGTTCACACACACACACACACACACACACTCTCTCTCTCTGTTCTAATCCCACACATAACTGTCACACACACACACACACACACACACTCTGTTCTAATCCCACACATAACTGTTCACACACACACACACACACACACACTCTCTCTCTCTCTGTTCTAATCCCACACATAACTGTTCATAACATCACTTTAGATTTAGATTCACTGATGGTGCAGATTAAACTTCAGACTGAGATCTAAGTGCTGCAGGAGATTTGTGTGATGCTGACACACAGTCCGGCTGGACGGACACACGGACAGAAACTCTTCTGAGGCTGGTTTCTGCTCCTCCAGTGTGTGAAATATAAAGATATCAGTGAAAGAGTGAGATCTGTTTATATGGACATATACAGTAGATCTGCTACATGAGGTCAGATGCTCTGTACTGAACTTCTACTCATTAACACAAATCACACAGCTCACTTCTACTGTTATTGAAAGCAGTTTTATTCTTCTCATAAAAACAGTAAAATACATCAAATATAAACATTAAAGCTTTATATTATTATATACAAAACACTGATTTGGTATAATCTCAGTTCAATTACAGCAATTTACTCTAAAAATATTAAATTCATACAAAGTGTATGATTAACAAAGTTTATAAAGCAGCACTGTATAAGAAAAACGTACACTGTGTATAAACCTATACACACACTGCTGAGTCACAGACCTTCACTTAAATTACACTTCAATAACACTGCGGAAATTTCCCTTTAAATAAAATCTGTGGTCATCCGAACATATAATCATTATTATTACTACTACTACTAATGCTCATTAATGCTCAACATTTTCACACACACATTCTCAATGTGAGAAAAAACAATCCACAATAACAAACATCCTGAATGAGTGTTATGGAGATCACACTTATACACTGGGTGAAGTTTTATGAAAAACCAGAGCTGTGTTTAGTAGCGAACGTAAAAGCATTTTCTCACACACACACACACACACACACACACACACACACACACACACACACACACACACACACAGTGTGATGAGAACTCACAGGATTGGGACTAAAAAAAAAAGTCTTCAGTTTGTTAGGGATCATAAAGACTGGACTCTGGAGTGATGTATAAAGGTCATGTGACCTGATGAGTCCAGACGGAGTCTATTCCAGAGTGATGGGCGTGTCAGGGTGAGAAGGGAAGCGCTGTAATGAAGCGATGCTCCCATCATGCATAGTGTCCAGTGTACAAGCCTCTTGGGGCGGGGTTATGATCTGGGGTCGCTTCAGTCGCTCAGGTCGAGAGTCTTTTGAACACAAGCTGCTTTTCAGATGTGATGTTTGTGTGGTGATTTTTTAATGTCATATCTCACAGAGATTAAGGCAGTAAAGTGTTTTAAAAACGAAATATTTTCACACGTCCGAGTGTGTTCTTCACTAATACAGTATAAAGCTCACTCGTGTTCCGACCTGATTGTGAGATTAAAGCTTCACCTCTTCAGAAGTTCACGCTGATGTTTCTCCATCACATGCACATGCACAGGTATCCCTCATAATAAAACAGGATGATCTAAAAAAATATCTCTAAAAGGAACGTTGATCAGCTTAATATAAATTGCTTAAAAAATAAGGAGGACACTTAATCATTGTAGTGTAACACCAAGTCAGTTGAACTTGAGGAACATCTGTCTGTGCCCCCAGGAAGCACTAGTGATTGTGAATTCGTTTCACTTGCTTTGGTGCAGGACAATGCAGAGTGTGGAGACAACTCGTAGATGACAAGGGCATTAATGCCACTGATTGGCCCCCAGGTTCCCCTGAACTAAAATCACCTGAGGATCTCTGAGACGTTGTGTATCGGTGCGTCTGCCATCACCGAGTGCCACCACCGACTGATGCCCTGGTCTAGGAGGAAATCCCCCATGACACCACCCGCAGACTCCTCGGAATGTGCCCAGGCATGTGAGGGCCACACACACACACACACACACTTCTGAGTCACATTATGAGCAATGACATTTATGCAGATTGGATTAATTATCAGTGAGAGTTTGAATACAGTAAGTCCCCTACATACGGACGAGGTCTGTTCCGAGAGTCCCGTCCTCGTTCGTAAGTCCAACACAATTGTCTATACACAGTATATCACAGCATAGTACGATGTTCTTCGTGACAATGTACGCCTGATTTCACATCTTCATTCCCAATCTCGAATGTTCGTATTTAGGGGACGTACTGTACAGCCTCCATGGGCTGGTGATTGAGGACTTTTATCATTTTGTTGTATAGACGGTGTAAAGTGTGGTACAGATTTTTAACTTGAATAAATCGTTTGACAAGATCTGGTGTGTGACTAAGTGTTCTCTTCATTTCCTTTTTTGGAGCCATGTACTGTACACTGATCAGCCACCACATTCGGACCACTGACAGGTAAAGTGAATAAGTGTGTAATAAGTGTGTGTGTGCTGTTCATCAGGTCTACAATGAGCCACGTCGTCATTAGTGTCAAAACTCGATTTATCAGAATACTGTAAAGTAATCCCTAATAAAAACATTCAACCTGTACTTTGGAGTGTCTAACTCGTGTCTGTCCCGTTCAGCTCATGGTCTAATCTCAAAACGTTTTAAACAGGTCTTACACAAGCTTTGACATTTAAAAAACTGTATCCATGTATTCCTTCACTTCCCCCTCAGAGCTCCTCCCCTTTCCTTCTCCTGGGTTCTCCTGCGGTTCTTCTTGTTCAGGATGGACCTCAGGGATCCGCTCATGTAGTACGGCCGAGCTGCAGAGCCGTCGTTCTTCTCCAGATCCACCACTGAAAACATCACACAGTTAACCTTCATCATTTTCTAACTAATCGTGCAGCAGGAGCAGGTCACATGGTCACAACAAACTCTTCATAAATAAAACAGAACGTCTCACAGAATACAATCATCAAATGTTTATTAGCTGCCGTGTTTAAGGGGCCATTATATCTGTGTTTATTCCAGTTTTAGGCTCTCTGGTGTTGATACGTACAGAAGCAGAGGAACAGTGTGTCCACACACACCGCGTACACACTAAAGAAGCCGTGAGTCACCACGTACGATCCAAACACCACCGCCTGTACGGGAACAGATGTTAAACACCGTCAGACACGCTGAGGACCAGGACCGCGGTGTGTGGATTACAGCTCAAACATTATTTCAGTAAATCACTGATGAGGCAGATTACTGAGTCACACAGAGTCACACAGAGTCACGAGTCACACAGCGTCACGAGTCACACAGAGTCACACAGTGTCACGAGTCACACAGAGTCACGAGTCACACAGAGTCACGAGTCACACAGAGTCACGAGTCACACAGAGTCACGAGTCACACAGAGTCACGAGTCACACAGAGTCACGAGTCACACAGTGTCACGAGTCACACAGAGTCACGAGTCACACAGTGTCACGAGTCACACAGTGTCACGAGTCACACGTCACACAGTGTCACGAGTCACACAGAGTCACACAGAGTCACGAGTCACACAGAGTCACACAGAGTCACGAGTCACACAGAGTCACGAGTCACACAGAGTCACACAGAGTCACGAGTCACACAGAGTCACACAGTGTCACGAGTCACACAGAGTCACGAGTCACACAGAGTCACACAGTGTCACGAGTCACACAGAGTCACGAGTCACACAGAGTCACGAGTCACACAGAGTCACGAGTCACACAGTGTCACGAGTCACACAGTGTCACGAGTCACACGTCACACAGAGTCACGAGTCACACAGAGTCACGAGTCACACAGTGTCACGAGTCACACAGTGTCACGAGTCACACAGAGTCACGAGTCACACAGTGTCACGAGTCACACAGAGTCACGAGACACACAGAGTCACGAGTCACACAGAGTCACGAGTCACACAGTGTCACGAGTCACACGTCACACAGAGTCACGAGTCACACAGAGTCACACAGAGTCACGAGTCACACAGTGTCACGAGTCACACAGAGTCACGAGTCACACAGTGTCACGAGTCACACAGAGTCACGAGTCACACAGTGTCACGAGTCACATACAGTCACGAGTCACATACAGTCACGAGTCACACACTACAGACTGACAGGATATCATCAGCAGTGTTGGGGGACGTTACTTATTAAAGTAACTAATTACGTTACACATCACTGCGTGACTTTCTGATACAGTAACTAGTTCGCGTACTTTTCCACTGCAGAAAATGAAAACTCCTTTGTGCTTCCGCATGCATGTTGTTTTAGTCAAGACCTTTATAATTATTCTACGGTCCTCACATAGGTGAGATAGGGGTATAACAGCAGGAATAACAGAAGGGGGCGGGGTATCGGGGCGGGGCTTGTAGGACACAATAATGGAATGACTGCTGTCTGTCTCACGGATTAAATAAATTGTCTAAATAACAGATTACATTTTTGAAAATATAACTAAATAACTGAGGACTTGAATGGCGGCGCGAACGCGTTAGATTACTCGTTACATGAGAAAAGTAATCCGAGTTCTCTAACGAGTTACTTTGTAACGCCTTACACCCAACACTGATCATCAGTAAAAAGATAAAGTCTCCATATGATGATGTAATGATCACATCTCACCAGCAGGGGGACCCAGTAATAGTTCAGTGACGGCACGCTTTCCTGAAACCCTGGAATCTGACAGGTGAAGAAGAAGAACGCGAGGACACCTAAGGAACAGGAAGACGTCCACACGTCCACACCTTTAATCGCTCCAGGATTCCAGACTCAACACCTCACTTATTAATATTTTCATTAAAAATCTTACGAAAATATGAAATTAATTTAAAAAATGTGAAAATATCAAGATACAAAAATGTACTAATAAAAATATAGCATTTTGGGGGGGGGGGAGTGAGACACACCAACACTTCCTGAGATCAGGATCTTCCCCAGAAACAGCAGGAAGTCAGTGACCTTATCCAACACGGTCACCCTGTAGAGAGACACACACACACACACACACACACACACACGAGCATAAATGTTTGCACCCCTCCAGTTAATACTGATGGAAGTGAGAGTTCTAGCTCTGTCAGCGTTATTTACTCATTTTCCTCAAACTCTTCCTGATGTGTGTGTGTGTGTGTGTGTGTGTGTGCGTGTGTGCGTGTGTGTGTATGTGTGCGTGCGTGTGTATATCAAGGCGTCTCCAGCTCCTCTCGCTGGATGCCCAGATGTTCGGCGCGCAGCTCCGGAGGCGGGGCCACACAAATGGGAATCACGTTAGCTCATCCTGTTTAGATGTCTGTGGTGCACTTCCTGTGAAAAAGTTTATGCCCCCTGAGCTCAGACACTGGCGTGCTCACACAGCTAGGTTCTAATGTTTAATATCGATCTGTATAGTGCTTTATATAAAAGTGTGTGTGTGCGCGCGCGTTAGACAGAAATTCATAGATGACTAAACACCTCTGTAAATGTTCTGTGTGTGTCTGTGGCTGCGTGCTGCTCCTCACCTCACCACGTTCCTCATCAGCAGGAAGAAGGCATCTCTCGCTGAGGCACAGAAACTCCGCCCATATATCGCAATCTAACACACACACGCACAAACATCTTCAGTGACATTTCTGTACAAAATAATTATTAATATTATTTACAGAGGGATTGGACAGTGTGTGTATATATGTGTGTGTGTGTGTAGTTCGAGTATTTTTCCATTGCAGAAAATGAAAACTCCTTTGTGCTTCCTCATGCATGTTGTTTTAGTCAAGACCTTTATAATTATTCTACCGTCATCACTCAGTGAAGTTTGGCCCAGAATCTGTTCACTACTACAGTAACACCCCCATCTCAGCTACGCGGTGCCGCGCGGGTTATTGGGGCGGGGCTTGTAGGACGACTTTTTTCTCCTCTCCCTCACACACACAGACACACAGACACACACGCACACACGCACACACGCACACACACACACACGCACACACACACACACACGCACACACACACACACACTAATGGATTGGGAATGACTGCTTTCTGGCTCACGGATTACATAAATTGTCTAAATAACGGATTACATTTCTGAAAAAGTAACTGAGGACTTGAATGGCGGAGTGACGCGTTAGATTACTGTTACATCAGAAAAGTCATCCGAGTTCTCTAACACGTTTCTTTGTAACACCTTACACCCAACACTGTATATATGTATATATACGTGTGTGTGTGTGTGTGTGTGTGTGTGTGTGTGTGTGTGTGTATACATACATACTTACATACATACATACATACATACACACTACTTACAATAAGTTAGAGATATTGTTATTTACATGAGTGCTTTTCCTATTTGCTCTGAATTTTAATGACAATAAGTAAAAGTTCCCTTTGATATTACTAATAATGTATGAGAAGAAACACCATTTATTAGTTTAATATTTATTACCCCAACAATTTTGCCCCAAATAACAAAAGTTGACAATGTCAGTAGTATACATATTGTGTGTGTGTGTGTGTGTGTGTGTGTGTGTGTGTGTGTGTACACCCCTCACATCCATTTACACAAATATTTAGTCCTATCTTTTCATAGAGCAACACTGCATAAATGACTCTTTGACACAATGAACAGTAGTCAATGTAAAGTTTGTATAGCAGTGTAAATTTATTGTCCAATAAACAGCCAATAACAGCTGAACCGCTGGCAACAAAAGTGAGTACACCTCTAAGTGAAAATGTACAAATTGAGCACAATTAGTCATTTTCCTTCCCCTTTGTCATGTGACTCGTAAGTGTTACACTGTCTCAGGTGTCACCAGATAGCAGGTGAGTTAAATTTGGTATAAAAGCTCTTCCACTCTCTTAACCTGGCCACTGAAAGTTCAACATGGTACCTCATGGCAAACAACTCTCAGAAGACCTGAAAAAAACCGAGTTGTTGCTTTACACAAAGATTGCCGAGGCTATAAGAAGATCGCCAACACTCTGCGACTGTGCTGCAGCACGGTGACCAAGACCATCCAGTGCTTTAAGAGGACAGGTTCTTCTCAGAACAGGCCTCGCCATGGTCAGCCAAAGAAGCCGAGTGCACGTTCTCAGCGTCAGATCCAAAGATTGGCTTTGGAAAACTGACAGATGAGTTGTAGCGTCCAGCATTGCTGCAGAGATTGAAGGGATGGGAGGTCAGCCTGTCAGTGCTCAGACCGTACGCCGCAAACTGCATCAAACTGCTCTGCATGGTTGTCGTCCTAGAAGGAAGCCTCTTCTAAAGATGATGCACAAGAAAGCTCGCAAACAATTTACTGCAAACGTGCAAACTAAGGAGCAGGATTACTGGAACCATGTCTTGTGGTCTGATGAGACCAAGATAAACCTATTTGGTTCAGATGGTGTTAAGTGTGTGTGGTGGCAACCAGGTGAGGAGGACAAAGACAAGTGTGTCTCGCCTACCGTCAAACATGGTGGTGGGAGTGTCATGATCTGGGGCTCCACGAGTGCTGCTGGCATTGTGGAGCTACAGTTCATTGAGGGAAACATGAATTCTAACATGTACTGTGACATGCTGAAGCAAAGCATGATCCCCCCTCCCTCTGGAAACTGGGCCGCAGAGCAGCGTTCCAGCATGATAATGACCCCAAACACACCTCCAAGATGACCACTGGCCTGCTAAAGAGGCTGAGGGTAAAGCTGATGGACTGGCCAAGCATGTCTCCAGACCTAAAGCCCATAGAACACCTCTGGGGCTCCTGAAAAGCAAGGTGGAGGAGCACAAGGTGTCAAATGTCCACCACCTCCGTGATGTTGTGATGGAGGAGTGGAAGAAGATTCCAGTGGCAACCTGTGAAACTCTGGTGAACTCCATGGCCAAGAGAATTCAAGCCGTGCTGGAAAATTATAGTGGCCACACAAGATACTGACATTTTCACTTAGGGGTGTACTCACTTTTGCTGCCAGGGGTTCAGATATTATTGGCTGTATTTTTAGTTATTTTGAGGGGACAATAAATTTACACTGCTATACAAACTTTACACTGATGACTTTTCATTGTGTCAAAGAGTCATTTATGCAGTGATGTCCTATGAAAAGATAGAACTAAATATTTGCAGAGATGTGAGAGGTGTACTCACTTTTGTGACATACTGTACACACACACACACACATATATATATATATATATATATATATATATATATATATATATATACACACACACGTGTGTGTGTATGTGTGTGTGTGTGTGTGTCTCACCATGGTGTAGGCATTTCTGTTCATGAACCTGATGAAGCGCTCAAGACACCAGAAGCAGCATTTCAGGCAACAGAGCAGAAAACTTCCCAGTGGGTTATGAACATCTAAATACATACATACACACAAACACAGTATGTCTTTATTAGCTTGGTAATCTGAGCCTGGGTATAAGTGAAAGCCTCTGCAGGTGTGTGTGTGTGTGTGTGTAAAGTGTGTGTGTAAACAGGTGTGTAAAGTGTGTGTGTAAAAAGGAAGCATGTAAAGGGAAAAAAGCAGTGGGCCTAAAACTGAACCCTGTGGAACACCAAACTCCACTTATGAACATGCAGAATGGTCACCATTTAAATCTATATACTGAAAACGATCAGTCAAATAGGATCTGAGCCAGACGAGGAAAGTTCCCTTATTTCCTACTACATTTTCTAATCTGTGAAGGAGAATACTATGATCAATGGTGTCCAAAGCTGCACTGAGGTCCAGTAACACAAGTATAGTGACGCAACCCTGATCAGAGGCCCATAGGAGGTCGTTTACTACTTTAACAAGTGCTGTCTCTGTGCTGTGATGAGGCCTAAATCCTGACTGATACACTTCATTTATGCTATTTCTGTGTAGATGTGAACATAGCTGCTGTGATACTACCTTTTCCAAAATCTTGGAGATAAACGGAAGGTTTGATATCGGCCTGTAATTAGAAAGCAGACAGGGGTCAAGGTCAGGTTTCTTGATTAGCGGTTTAATAACGGCTAATTTAAAGGATTTGGGGACATACCCACTACTGAGTGAACAGTTAATTACTTTCAACAGGGGTTCTGTTATTGCTGGTACTATCTGCTTGAGAAAATGTGTCGGTATAGGATCTAATATACAGGTTGACGATTTTGAAGAAGAGATGAGTGAAATTAGTTCCCTCGCTTCAAGGGGAGTAAAGTGTTCTAAGTTCTGATGTGATGTGGTTAGATCATCTGAATTATTTAAATTGTCTGGTTTCAAAGCCGGAATGTTTTGCCTAATATTTATGATTTTATTATTGAAAAAGTTCATGAAATCCTCACTACTGCATGATGATGTTGTGGAGATTTCTGCAGTGGTCTTGTTTTTAGTTACTTTAGCTACGGTATTAAATAAAAATCTCGGGTTGTTTTTGTTATTTTCTATAAGAGTGGAGAGATACGTTGATCTAGCATCACTGAGAGCTTTTTTATACTTCAGGATGCTCTCCTTCCAAGCTATTTTGAATACTATCAATTTAGTTTGGCGCCATTTACGTTCGAATTTGCGAGCGGTTTGTTTTAAAGCACGTGTGTGGTCATTATACCAAGGAGCGAGTTTCTTATCTCTAATCATTTTCCTTTTAACTGGAGCGATATTATCTAAGCTATAACGAAGTGCTGACTCTAGATATTCATTCGCCTGTTCGAGTTCTGTGAAGTCAGATGGCGATCCAATCAAAGTAGATAATTCTGGAAGATTATTGATAAAGCTCTGTGCGGTATTTGATGTAAATGTACGTTTAAGGTGGAAGCGCGGTGCTGTGCGTACATTATTACTATAACACGCTTTAATCGAGACAAGGTAGTGATCTGAGATAACTTCAGACTGTGGAATTGTGGTTATATTTCCTATACTTAATCCGAAGGATAATATTAAATCCAAAGTGTGAGCTGCTTTATGAGTGGGTCCTACTACACACTGATTTACTCCTACTGAGTCCAGTATGGACAAGAATGCTGTTCTCAGAGGGTCTTCTGGATTCTCAAAATGAATATTAAAGTCTCCAGCAATTAACGCTTTATCTACAGAAACAACAAGGTTTGAAAGGAAATCTGCAAATTCGCAGAGGAACTCCGAGTACGGCCCAGGGGGTCTGTAAATGATGATTAGCGGGATTGACTGAGCTGACTTTATGTTACTATAGAGAACTTCAAATGCATTAGATTTAAAACTGTGTTTTTGTACGAGAGACAGATTACGGTTATAAATAACTGCGACTCCTCCTCCTCTACCAGTTAGCCGAGGCTGGTGTATGTAGCTGTATCCAGGAGGACTCGCTTCATTTAGAGCCACATACTCGTCCTGTTTAATCCAGGTTTCTGCTAAACATAATATATCAAACTCCTGATCTGTGATAGTTTCATTAACAATAACTGCTTTAGATGCGAGAGATCTAATATTTAACAGTCCTAGCTTCAGATCAGAAGTGCCGGCTTCTAAATTTATGTTTATCTCGGGGAACAGACACAGTCTCAATCTGATGAACCCTGAGTGACGACTCTATGCAGCTAGCAGACGGTTGGTTTAGCCTGTCTGTCTGCTCCCTGGCCTTGGCTCTGGATTGTCACCGATTAACTCGGCCTCTTCTGAGACTATGTGCTATACTACAAGAAATGAGAGCAGCACCTTCCCGAGTGGGATGGACACCGTCCCGCCCTAACAGGCCAGTTTTGCACTCAAAGGTCTTCCAGTTATCTATGAAGCCCACGTTATTTTCGGAGCACCACCTGGACATCCAGCGGTTCAGCGACCATAACCTGCTGTAAGCTATGTCGCCACGTCTCATTGGGATGGGCAATGTGAACCTGTTGGACATGTGAAGCGCAGAAGAGGTGTGCTCCGGTGGGCTAGCCTTAGCGTTAGCTTTGGCTGAACGAGTATGCCGCAGAGTCGTCACCCACTCACCCCGCTGTGAGGCTCTACTGCCGGAGTCGGGGGATGATTATCTCCACCTGTGGCACCCAGACTTTCCGCTACAGGAACAACGCTGCTCTCGCGCTCACTAACCCTCTCTAAAGTCTGGATGCGCTCCTCTAATGCTGATATCTTCTCCGTCAGGGTGCTAACTAACACACACCTATCACAAGTAAAATTATCACTAATGACGGAGGAAGAATGTCTAAACATCCTGCACTTCACACACTGCACAAGCTGAATATTACCCATTATAGCGTACCTGAGTTGGAGTTTAGTCGTTTCGTGATGGATTCCGTTTAGACGAAGAAACTCGCGGGTTTTCCAAAAAGCACAAAAAACGGAAAAAAAGGCAAAGCCCAATAGTATGAAAATGTAAAAATTAGTTGCTATTAATATTATTAGTGTATGTACTAAAAAGCTATATAATTTAAACGCTGATAAGAACGCGAAACTTTCACGACAAATATACAAAAACAGGAAGCTACATCAAAAACAACACTGGCTATACAGTGAGAGTTCAGGACTGGAGTTTCCTACAGTCTACCATATGAACTTAAACACGTCTCCTGTTCTACTGAACTTGCAGCCTCCTAACACACAGTATGAGTGCAGATGAATCCCTGCTCTCCGTTATCACCCAGATGAGGATGGGTTCCCTGCGGAGTCTGGTTCCTCTCAAGGTTTCTTCCTGTCACCATCTCAGGGAGTTTTTCCCTCAGCACCGTCACCCTCGACTCGTTCATCAGGGACCATCTGATCATTCTGACTCACACACACTTCTGTCATTTTCTTTTGATTGTGTAAAGCTGCTTTGTGACAATGAGCATTACTACATATTACTATATAAACTACACAAATAAAATTGAATGGTCACCTTTCAGTTTGTGGTCCAGGTACTCCAAAGCCACACGGATGAACTGAACCATGGTGAGGAGTAACGCTCCAAAAGCCAGAGACCCGGTGTGGAACCTGGAACATTAAACACACACACACACACACACACACACACACACACACACACACACACACAGTCACAGCTGCTGTTCAAGAGAATGACTTAGTGCCTCCTGACCAATCAGAGTGCAGTGTGTTACAGTGTGAGCATTGTGTGTGTAAGGAGGAGACCTGAGTGCTCGGCTGAAGGAAGCAGACACGGGGCATGCTGGGACGTCGGCAGGTTTCCTCAGGGTCCAGTAGTACGTGGCAAAGGCGCCGGAGAGCGTGCAGCGGCCGAGCGCCAGAGTGAAGTTCATCAGCCACAGCAGCACCGCCGCGTTACACACCTGCAGCACCACCAGGTGGCGATGATACACACTCTCACCGCCGTAAAACGCAAACACACACTGAGAACCTGCACACACACTGCTCACATTCCCCTGACTGAACGTCTGCAGTGTGGAGCACGCCCCCCCCCCCACACACACACACACACACACACACACACACACACACACACACACACACACAGACACACAGCTTCAGTTAATACAATGTACTTTTTATAAAGTAGGAGGCATGGCTTCTGAGGCTGTTAATCTCAGTGAAGTGTGTGTGTGAGTGTGTGTGTGTGTGTGTGTGTGTGTGTACCTGAGGGTCGCAAGTCATATTGCTGTATTTACACCCTGTTTGTGTCGACATCACTTTATACACAGCGTCACCAGATGAAGCCAAGAACCTGAACGTCACAGGTTAAGGAACTGGTTTCTGTATATAATTATTTATACTGAATATATTTTAATTAGTAATTATAATCAATATTTTATATTGACATGAATTTAATTGTATAAGTAGGAATAATTTATCCAGTCCAGGGAAACACCACACTGTGTTCAGCAGTACACAGCAGTAGCTTGAAAATAATGCCTGAAAACCACACAAGCGCGCGCTGGCACACACACACACACACACACACACACACACACACACACACACACACACACACACACACACGCGCGCGCGCGCGCTCGCACAATGGATACACGAAGGATACACAGCTGTCATGGCCCAGTAGGCAGTACACACCGCGAGCAGGAGGAAGGTGATGATCGGATAAAACAGCGTCGACATCACACAGCCGATCGCCCTGAGAGAGAGAGAGACAAGAGTGTAACGGGTGAAGTGGGCGGGGTCTGTGCCTGTAAGTGGGGTGTAGTGCGAGTGTAACGGCTGAAGTGGGCGGAGTCTGTACCTGCTCCCCTCTTTGAGCAGAGCGATGGCGATACACACTCTCCTCCTCAAAAAGATCAACACCAAAATGATCAGAGACTCCGTCACCGCCAGCACGATCGCTGTAAAACACACACACACACACACACACAATCTGTTACTGCCATGCTAATGCTATTAATAATGCTAATGCTATCACCACAGTAATGCTAACGCAGAGCAAAACTTCCACATATAATAATGATCTTTTCCATCAGATTGGATCTCAGCCCCTCTCTCTGTACTGGAGCTCCGCCCCCTGCGCCCCACCCCTGTTAGTTGACTGGCATGAACACAGGCAGATATCATGCTCACTCTAACCCTTATGGCTAATACTACGTGTAAAGTCTTACTGAAGATCAGCCAGGTCTGGCTCAGCTGCAGATAAATCCTGAAATCTGTCTGAAAGCCAAGATCAGTGACGGATACGTCGGCATCGAGGTTTCCTCTCAGAGTCACGTACTCCCAGCAGCAGTGCCAGATCCCTGAGGAACCAGGAGAACCACAGGAGAACCGCAAGAGGGCACCAGGAGAACATCAGGAGAACCGCAGGAGAAGCACAAAAGACAGAGAAATGATGAAAAATGGAAGGAATCAACAATTTCCACTCTGTGTTGTAGAGAAGGGCTTGGAATTTGGGTGATACGTTTATGTATTGTGTGTGTGTGTGTGTGTGTGTGTGTGTGTGTGTGTGTTACCATATCCCACTGCACCGATCACACCACATATGACACTCCACAGTAAAACTCCAGCCATCAGTCTCAGAAGGAGAATAAACAGCAGACTGATCACCATGGTAATGACCAACCCTCTGCGCGCGCACACACACACACACACACATACACACAATTATAAAAAAATTAACTAAGAAGTGCTGTAACTGTGCTGTGCTGATCATGTGACTGGCAGTAGGCGGGGCCTGTTCTGATGTATAGTGAGTCTCACATGAGGATCCAGAACCAGGTCCTGCTGAGGTCCTCAAAGATCTTCACTGTGAAGTCTTTAGCATCCAGCAGACTGGAAATACCTCTGTAATACAACACACACACACACACACACACACACAGCACTGAGTCTCACTCTCTCACGTCAGCATCAGCAGGTTTAGTTTCAGCACCACTGCAGTTACTGCTGAGGGGGGAGGGGCTTATTAGAGAGTGGACCTTTTAGCATGCTAGCTAGTTAGTGAGACATTATGATCTGTTACCGAGTCTGAAGGAAACTCCTGGATCTGATTTGAACCTCTGTGTCCTCAGATCATCTCACATCACATTAACGATCAATAACTTACAGACTATTGAGGTTTTACAGTTAATATACTGATATACTCTCACATTCTACATAAAACACTTACAATACTATTACAGTGGAACCTTGGATTGCGAGTAATGCGGATTGCGAGTATTCCGCAAGACGAGCAAAGACTTTTAATAAATTTTGACTTGAAAAATGAACAAGTCTTGGTTTAAGAGTACCGAGTATCATGTAGCACGCATGCATTTCTTGTTTTCACATAATCATAACTGAACCAACGGTTTTTCTCCCTCTTGCGCTGTGGAATTGTGGGTAATCATCTCCCCTGCTGGGTCTTAGTGCTCGTCTCTCACTGATATAATCAATATGTACTGTTTACAACACTGTGACCACGTGTGTGTGTGTGAAACATCTTTTACTGTTTATTATAACACACGTGTGTGCGCGTGTAAAGCAAAAGCAAGTCTCATTAGAGAGAAGATCCATTTACTCTCTCTGTATCAGCCTGCAGTGTGTGTCTGTGTGCGCGCGTCTGTGTGGACACCGTGCACCTTGATACACACACACACACACACACACACACACACACACACACACACTCTGCTCTACACAGAAACACTGCACTGTCGTGATTCTTTTCAAAGGTAAAGTGCAGGTTAATTTGTTTTATTTTTATTTTACAGCAGTGATTCCGTTAGTCTGCGCTCAGTCGAGTGTCATTAGAGAGATTTCTTGTTTTTTTTTTTTTTTGATAAAACAGTGTTTCCGTTGTATATGTGTGTGTGTGTGTGTGTGTGTGTGTGTGTGTGTGTGTGTGTGTATGAGAAAAGAGTGGAGGAAGGGTAACTGTGTAAAATGAGAAGGGGGAGAGGGGAGAGGCTCCTTACTTTAGCTTCAAACACACACACACACACACACACACACACACACACACACACACACACACACACACACACACACACACAGCGACTGCGCTCACAAACGGAAACACTTATCTGTCGGGATTTATTTGAACTTTTTTTAAAGGTAAAGTGCAGGTTAATTTGTTTTATTTTTACTTTATAATTTGTATTACTTATTTTTATGTATTTATTTTTTGGGGCTGTCGAACAAATAATTTGATTTTCCATTATTTCTTAGGGGAAATACAATTTGGTTTACGAGTGTTTTGAAGTACAAGCCCGCTTCTGGAATGAATATGTTCGTAATCCAAGGTTCCACTGTATTATTATTTATTATTATGATGTAAACAGGAAGTGCAGTTTGCAAACAGTGTTTGACAAACTGAGAATCAGAGTCCAGATGCGAGTCAGAAGCGAACTCATGCACACGTGCAGCTCGACTGTAACTCTGAGACTGAGAGCAGACGTCTCTTACAGTCCGAGTGTCCTACCCTGATAAAGCAGATGAATCTCGCCTGGAGATATAAACAGATAACACACACACACACACACAATTACCATTCCCTGTAAGAGTGTGTTATGACCGAGCTGAGAAACTGGACCTCAGAACTTATTCACCATCTCACTTTGTATTACTGTTTCTCTCTCAGTTCATTACTCTGAACACTAGATGGCGCACAAACACTGAGTCACTTTCATTAAGCAAAGCCTTGAAAGTAAAATAATTTCCTTTCCTGGATTCTGGAACAAAGGTGTGTGTGTGTTTCAGCTGCAAAAAGAGTTTAGAACACACAGGGGTTTTGTGACTCACCTGGCGGCGTCTCTCAGCTCAGACACACTCCTGCTTTCACCCCGGCCATCTATAAAGACGGTTTTGTTGGCGACGGTTAAAGTCCCATTTCTGGTGCTGAAATCAGGAAAACACCTCTGCAGGACTGAGCGTGCAAACACACACACACACACACACACACACACACACACACACACACACACACACACACAAACACAAACACACACACACAAACAGTAGGAGATTTATTAAGAACGGTTAAAATTTCCACAGTGGTCTCCTTCAGCACTAACAACAGTGATCAGCTGTCCTCTTTTTTAGTGTCTAAAGGGTGTATTTACTTTTGCAAAATGCCTGAAAAAAAAAAAACTAATAAAAATAAGCATGCAAAACTCCAATAATTATCTACATTGCACGTTAAATGTAACTTAATACGCGCCCACATTAACGACTCCATGCAGATGGTGGGTGGGTACAGTGGGTGGGAGAGACGTATTAGACATGGCTGAGTGGGCGTGGCCAATGGAACAGGAGCCAAGTTTTTTAAAGATTAAAGTGGACTGTAGGCGCTTAAACATATTTATTCAGATGAAAACAATCCTGCTGTAGTCTGAATGTGAGGACGGATTTGGTTTTGAGAAAAGTGAAAGGAAAGTGTTACACTAACGTAAAAGCAGGCGTAAGAAATCCTCTCCCGTCTTATTATTTGTCTAAATGTCTTTTTCTCTCATAATATTATTATTATTATTATTATTATCATCTGTGATCTAAGCACTCGCTCAACTCCAACAAGCTTTCACAACATTAAATATCAGTGACTTTACTGTACCAATTTTGAGCTCAGGGCTCCTTCTTATGTTTAGTGACACTGACCTCGATTTATATTTTCATTTGAGGT
>QNUK01001193.1:60000-97580 GCA_013621035.1 Clarias magur
GTCTTAAAGGTGAGTGGCTCAGACACAGTGGGCGTGGCTCTGTGTGTGTGTGTGTGTGTGTGTGTGTGTGTGTGTGTGTGTGTGTGTGTGAGATCCTGACTCTATGTAAGATGATTTTAGTTACAGGTGTGCGGGAGGAGCGTCTGCGCGAGGTTTGGAGTCACACTCACCTGTTGTGCACAGGTCCTCTGAACCTTGGATCAAACCTGTAGGGTTCACCTGCAACAGAGGAGCATCAACAGGAACGTTACCTCCATCTGACAGCAAGCGTTAGAGATTAGCAGTGATGTTAATGTCATTTATTAATTAATCAGCAGGAAGATTTCTTCACCAATATATTTATAGATTTTAAACAGGGATATAACAACGTAAACATGTAACACTTCAATACACATGTTATAGCCCCCTTATAAAACCCTGTACCGCCCACCTCACCCCTCCCTGACTCCAAGCCAGCTGTACATGTGTAGGAAAGGCTGGACGCCAGGCATATTCAAAAAAGAAGAGAAATGAAGAGAGAGAAAATAAAAAATGTGGAGCTGAAAGTTTTGGTTCTGCGTGCAAAAAAAACAACAACAAAAAAAAAACAATCAAACAGGAAGGGAATTAAAGTATAAATGTATATGAAAAAAGCGAACCCGGCCCTCACACCTGTTGAAATATCAAATCCGAATGGCGAATCGTGTAGTGAATCTTCTCCAGGGATAAACAGGACATAATATCTCTGAGCCACTGGGCGTGAGTGGGTGAGGTGGCGTCCTTCCACTTGAATAAAAGAGAACGTCTGGCTAGGAGTGTCACAAAGGACGACACACGGCATGTCGCTGGAGTCAGACGCTTATCTTCCTCTCCAGTGATACCAAAAAGAGCAATCAGAGGGTCTGGTTCAAGATCGCATTTCAATATGTACCACAAGGTTTTAAAGACGTCCCTCCAGAATATTTCCAAATGTCCAGTACATATGAATAAGAGACGCCTCTCCGCTTTTACATTTATCACCACAAGGGTCGACGTCTGGGTAGAAACGGGAAAGCTTGAGTTTGGAGAAATGAGCCCTGTGTACAACCTTAAACTGTAATAAAGAGTGACGGCGCATAAGGAGGTGGAGATGACAAGCTTGAGAATTGAACTCCAAGTATCATCTGACAGTGTCACACTGAGGTCTTTCTCCCAAGCAGTTTTGATTTTACTCAAAGAGGTGTGACTCAGACCCATCAGTCCAGCATAAATAGACAGGGTGACTAGGTTGGTTATGAAAATATGCCCAAAAGATGACACATCGAATGTTTGCTGCCCAGTAGTAAAAACGAAAATTAGGTAAAGCCATGCCACCGTCTCTTTTAGTTGTTTAAAAGAGAGACTTGTTCAATCGAGGATGTTTACATTTCCAAATGTAAGATGATACTTTGATGCTTTAGATACAATTATAAGATTTGGGAATAAAAACAGGTACAGACTGAAACAGATATAAAGATTTAGGAAGAATTATCATTTTAATGGCATTAATGCGGCCCACAGGGACATGGACAGTGGTGTCCACCGCCCCAAGTCCTTTTTTGTTTGGTTGAACAACCTAATAAAATTTTCTTTAAAAAGGTGTTTATGTTTCCTTGTAATTGTAATACCAAGACAGATAAACTGATTTTTCACTATCTTGAAAGGAAGATGTTGCATTCCTGTTGTTAGTGCTGTATTATATAGCAGAAAAAGTTCACTTTTCTGCAAATTCAATTTATATCCCAAAAAATAGCTGAATTCACTTAGCAATGACAGCAAAGGTGGCAGGGAGGAAATCGGATATAAAAAGTAGACGATCATCTGCATAAAGGGACACTTTATGTTCCTTTCCCTGCCTCCAAATCCCAGATATCTCCCTACAACTCCGGAATGTGATTGCCAGTGGCTCGTTGGCGAGGTTAAAGAGTAATGGGCGAAGAGGACACCCCTGACGAGTTCCCCGCCGAAGGCTGAATGGTTGAGATTGCTGAGCATTTGTCCGAACTGAGGCAATAGGGCTTAAATACAATAATTTAACCCAAGTGATTTTTTTGATAAAACCGGTCTGGTCCTCAGGTATAATTGAGGGTAGAACATTCTCTAATCTGCGGGCGAGGACTTCAGCAAGGATTGTAACATCCACATTAAGCAGAGAGATCGGTCTATATGAACACCACTCTGTCGGGTCTTTATCTCTCTTTGCTATGAGGGTGATACGAGCCTCATTAAATGAAGCAGGCAGCTTACCTTGCTTAAAAGATTGAGAGAGAACTGAAGCGAGTTGTGGTGCCAGGTATGAGGAGAATGATTTAAAGAACTCTGCAGGGAAGCGTCAGGACGCGGGGACTTACCAGACTGCAGTGATGTCATGGCTGAAACCATTTCCTCTTGTGATATCGGCTCTTCCAGTCTTAATCTAGACTCAGGGGACGGTGTTGGAATATCTAGTCGAGACAGGAATTTCTCCACTGAACTCTGGTCCTTTGGGAACTCGGAAGTATATAATCGAGAGTAAAAATTCCTGAATGCATCATTGATATTAGAATGATCATTAGTAATGGTACCATCCTCCATCCGAATTTTTGTAATGTGTTGCTGTGCTCTAAATCCTCTTAACTGACTGGCTAAAAGTTTCCCAGATTTGTCACCATGAATGTAAAATTGGCTCCGACTCTTTAATAACTTACCTTCAATTACATGTGTTGAAATAAGTTCAAATTTAGTTTGCAATTCTACACGTTTTTCATACAGATCCGGGTTGTTAAGCAGAGCATACTGCTGATCTAAATTCAAATCAAATTCAAATTTTATACACAGTATAAAATTTCATACACAGTACGATATGCAGTGAAATGCTTAGGCGACTGCCCGTGACCTTAGAATAAAAAACTATTTAAGGCTATTTACACTAATAATAAAATATATGTACAATAAAAATATAAGAAAATAAAAATATTTAAAAAATATATAAGAGAATAAGAAAATAAGAAAACCTGGGTTAAGAAATATAATAAAATAGTATATATATATAAAATAGTGATGTAGTGTGAAGGGTGTGCAATTATTGTCCCAAGAGTCCAGAGATAGTGCAAGAAGCATGTGTGTGTAAAGTGGGTCAGTCAGTTCTGTTTGGTGAGCTGGTTGAGAGACCGTATCGCCTGCGGGTAGAAGCTCCTCCTCAGTCTCTCTGTATTGGTCTTCGGGGCGCGAAATTGCTTTCCTGACCTCAACAGAGAGAACAGTCCATTACTGGGGTGGCTGAGGTCCTTCACGATCTTCCTGGACTTGGTCCAGCACCGCTTGCTGTAGATCGAGTGCAGGTCAGGGAGCTCAGTGTGGATGATGCGCTCAGCTGATCGCACAACCCTCTGTAGAGCTCGTCTGTCCTGCATCGTGCTGCTCCCGAACCAGGTAGTGATGTTTCCCGTCAGGATGCTCTCTATGGTGCAGGAGTAAAAGTTCCTGAGTACCTTGGAGGGCAGTCTAAAGTCTCTCAAGCGCCTGAGGTGGTAGAGACGCTGTCGGGCCTTCTTCACCACGGTGTTGATGTGACAGGACCATGACAGGTCCTGTTTGATGTGGACACCGAGGTATCTGAAACTGTCTACTCTCTCCACTGGGCTGTTGTTGATGACAGGGGTCTGATAGTTCCACTCCTGCTTTGTGCTAAAGTCTACTACCAACTCCTTCGTCTTGCTGACGTTTAGAAGGAGATTGATCCTCTGGCACCAGTGAAACCTAAAGATTTCTTTAGGTTGGTTGGACAGATCTTTTCGTTCTTTATGTGCCTTCCTTTTCATGTTTGCAGTGTATGAAATGGTCTGTCCCCTGAGGTCGGCTTTCAGAGCATCCCAAACAGTTAAACGTGACCCTTCAGGTGTTTCATTTGTGTTTAAGAAAAAAAACTATCTGGTCTCCCATAAATAAATAAAAAAAATCAGCATCTATCAGTAAGGATGAATTAAAGCACCAATGTTTTCTAATTTGAGGGAAATCAGGGAGTTGTATAGACATAACAACTGGAGCATGATCCGATATCACAATGCTCTGATAAGAACAAGAATTAACCATTGGGATAAGTTGATTGTCTATAAAGAAATAATCAATTCTGGAGAAAGTGTTATGAACATGTGAGAAAAAGGAGTATTCTCTCTTTTTTGGATTAAGGAAGCGCCATATGTCAGAGATACCAAAGCTGCAGAGATGGGACTGAAGTAGCGTGGCTGATTTACTCAGTGGTATAGTATTGATTTACAATGTACTCACAATTCGACATTTTTAACTCCGGATCCGAGCTGGCCGAGTGAGATCCTGAGGGAGAACAAAGGACGAGACGCGAAGCGGCGGCCCTGAGGAAAACGAGCCGACGTCAGGAACAGACTGAGAGCTCGTGCACACCGCACTCCTCTGCCTAGCATCCTGCTTGCTAACGTCCAGTCACTGGAGAACAAGCTCGATGACCTCAGGGCCAGGATAAAGTTCCAGAGAGACATTCGGGACTGCAATCTCCTCTGCTTCACCGAGACATGGCTGAACCCAGCGGTGCCGGACCATGCCATTCAGCCGGCCGAGTTCTTCTCGGTTCACCGCATGGACAGGACACGGGACTCGGGGAAGACAAAGGGAGGCGGCGTGTGTTTAATGGTGAACAGCAGCTGGTGCAGTAGCGCAAGCATTGTTCCTCTTACACGCTCCTGCACACCCAACCTGGAACAACTGTCAACAACAAATGGAACAACAAATTTTTTACCTTCCTCGGGAGTTTACATCGGTCATAATCAGTGCCGTTTATATTCCACCACAAGCGGACACGGCCAATGCCTTATTTGAGCTACATGAGGCACTCGCACAGCACCAGACACAACACCGGGACACTGCGCTTATTGTGGCGGGGGACTTTAACAACGCCAAGCTCAAACGCGCAGCGGCGAACTTTTATCAGCACATCACATGCCCGACCAGGGGCAAAAGGACACTGGACCACTGCTACACAACAATCAAGGATGGCTACAAGGCGCAATCTTGCCCACCCTTTGGGAAATCTGACCACGCCTCCATCTTCCTTATGCCAAAATATAAACAAAGGCTTAAACATGAAGTTCCGGTTCAGAGGGAGGTCGCACGCTGGACGAACCAATCGGTGGCCGCGCTACAGGACGCACTCGATGATGCAGACTGGGACATGTTCCGAAACGGCTCCGATGACGTCAACGTGTTTACGGAAGCGGTTGTGGGATTCGTCGGGAAACTAGTGGATGATACCGTGCAGAAAACGACCATCAGAACGTTTCCCAATCGAGCTCTGAGATCTCGCATCGCAATGCGGGACTTGCGTCGGGAGACATGGATCTATACAAGGCTGCGTCATACAACGTCCGGAAGGCGGTGAAGGAGGCGAAGCAGCGCTACGGAAGGAAACTAGTGTCATAACTGTGACAGTCACAACTGTGGCAGGGACTAAGAACAATAATAGGCTATAAAGCACCAACATCCGGTATGACAAACGCGGACATGACTCTGGCAGACGAGCTGAACACCTTTTATGCTCGTTTCGAGGCTGCAGCTAAAGACGCTAGCAATGCTAATGCTAGCAGTGCTAACGGCTGCAGACAGGAAGACACTGCCAGCGCCGGAAACGCATTCATCATATCTGAGCATGACGTGAGGAGAGCCTTCAAGAGAGTGAACACCAGAAAAGCAGCAGGACCAGATGGCATCTCAGGTAGAGTCCTCAGAGCCTGCGCAGACCAGCTAGCACCTGTGTTCACAGAGATATTCAACATCTTATCTCAGTCGGTGATCCCCACATGCTTCAAAGAGTCCATCATTGTAACTGTTCCGAAGAAACCCCATCCTGCTTCCCTCAATGACTATCGACCTGTAGCCCTCACCTCAGTGGTGATGAAGTGCTTTGAGCGGCTGGTCAGAGACTTCATCATCTCCTCACTACCCGACACACTGGATCCACTTCAGTTCACTTACCGTTCAAACCGCTCTACAGATGATGCTATCGCTCATCTTCATACATCTCTCACTCACCTGGACAATAGAAGGGGGAATTACGTTAAAATGCTTTTCATCGACTACAGCTCCGCATTTAATACCATAATTCCCTCCACACTCACTGCCAAGTTGGAGCACCTGGGATCATCTCTGTGTCAGTGGATCTCCGACTTCCTAACTGGCAGACCACAGGCTGTAAGGATGGGCGGACATGTCTCAGCCTCCATCATTGGAGCACCCCAGGGTTGTGTTCTGAGCCCCCTGTTGTACTCACTGTACAGTCGTGGCCAAAAGTTTTGAATGACACAAAGAATGACACAAATATTAGTTTTCACAAAGCTTGCTGCTAAACTGCTTTTAGATCTTTGTTTCAGTTGTTTCTGTGATGTACTGAAATATAATTACAAGCACTTCATATGTTTCAAAGGCTTTTATCGACAATTACATGACATTTATGCAGAGTCAGTATTTGCAGTGTTGGCGCTTCTTTTTCAGGACCTCTGCAATTCGACTGGGCTGCTCTCAATCAACTTCTGGGCCAAATCCTGACTGATAGCAACCCATACTTTCATAATCACTTCTTGGAGTTTGGCAGAATTAGTGGGTTTTTGTGCCTCTTGAGGAATGACCAGAGTTTCCAGGCCATGGACCCAAAATTTCAACGTTTTGGTCCCGAGCCACTTAGTTCTCACTTTTGCCTTATGGCTCGGTGCTCCATCATGCTGGAAAATGCATTGTTCTTCACCAAACTGTTGGACTGTTGGAAGAAGTTGCTGTTGGAAAGTGTTTTGGTACCATTTTTATTCATGGCTGTGTTTTTGGGCAAAATTGTGAGTGAGCCCACTCCCTTGGATGAGAAGCAACCCCACACATGAATGGTCTTAGGATGCTTTACTGTTGGCATGACACAGGACTGATGGTAGCGTCACCTTTTCTTCTCCGGACAAGCCTTTTTCCCGATGCCCCAAACAATTGGAAAGAGGCTTCATCCGAGAATATGACTTTGCCCCAGTCCTCAGCAGTACATTCGCTATACCTTATGCAGAAGATCAACCTGTCCCTGATGTTTTTTTTTTTGGAGAGAAGTGGCTTCTTTGCTACTCTTCTTGACACCAGGCCATCTTCCAAAAGTCTTGGCCTCACTTTGCGTGCAGATGCGCTCACACCTGCCTGCTGCCATTCCTGAGCAGCTCTGCACTGGTGGCCCTCCGATCCCGCAGCTGAATCCTCTTTAGGAGACGATCCTGGCGCTTGCTGGACTTTCTTGGATGCCCTGAAGCCTTCTTAACAAGAACTGAACCTCTTTCCTTGATGATCCCATAAATTGTTGATTTAGGTGCAATCTTAGTAGCCACAATATTCTTGCCTGTGAAGCCATTTTTATGCAACGCAATGATGGCTGCACGCGTTTCTTTGCAGGTCATCATGGTCTGCCATTCTAACCCAATCAGCCTGACATAATGATCTCCAGCCTTGTGCTCGTCAACATTCTCACCTGAGTTAACAAGACGATTACTGAAATGATCTCAGCAGCTCCTTTAATGACTAATGAAATGCAGTGGAAAGTTTTTTTTCGGGATTAAGTTAATTTTCATGGCAAAGAAGGACTATGCAATTCATCTGATCACTCTTCATAACATTCTGGAGAATATGCAAATTGCTATTACAAAAACTTAAGCAGCAACTTTTCTAATTTCCAATATTTATGTAATTCTCAAAACTTTTGGCCTTGACTGTACACACTACGACTGCGTAGCCTCTACCAACTCCACCACCATCATCAAGTTTGCTGACGACACCGTCGTGGTGGGCCTGATCACTGACAACGATGAGACGGCCTACCTGGAGGAGATTGGTCATCTGGAGCACTGGTGCCAGAGGAACAATCTCCTTCTAAACAAGACAAAGGAGCTGATAGTGGACTTTAGCACAAAGCAGGAGAGGAACTACCAACCCCCTGTCATCAACAACAGCCCGGTGGAGAGAGTTGACAGCTTCAGATACCTCTGTGTCCACATCAAGCAGGACCCTCAACAACTTCTACTCCTGCACCATAGAGAGCATCCTGACAGGAAACATCACAACCTGGTTCGGGAACAGCACCATGCAGGACAGACAAGCTCTACAGAGGGTTGTACGATCAGCCACACTGAGCTCCCTGACCTGCACTCAATCTACAACAAGCGGTGCTGGACCAAGTCCAGGAAGATCGTGAAGGACCTCAGCCACCCCTGCAATGGACTGTTCTCTCTATTGAGGTCAGGAAAGCGATTCCGCTCCCTGAAGACCAACACAGAGAGACTGAGGAGGAGCTTCTTCCCGCAGGCGATACAGTCTCTCAACCAGCACACCACATAGTACTGACCCACTTTACACACCCACACTCATGCTTCTTGCACTCTCTCTGGACATTTGGGACAATCAATCATCGACAATAGTGGTCACTGCACACCTTCCACAATACTATTTATTCTATTATGGACATTTCCATTTATACTCCATTCCTTCCCACACAAAAATTCCAAATTCCATATATATTCTATATTTTTCTATATTGTACACCTGGGTTTTCTTATATTTTCCTTATAGTGTATATTAGTTTAGTTTTCTTAAATTTTCTTACATTTTCCTTACATTGTATAATTGTACGGTACAGTGATTTTATTCCTAGTTAAATCTACTTGTTTTTTCTTTTTTATATTTATTTCCTATTAATAGTCTTAATAGTCTTTTATTTTAAGGTCATAGTTTTAAGGATAGTCGCCTAAGCATTTCACTGCATATCGTACTGTGTATGACTGTGTATGTGACAAAATTTTAATTTGATTTGAATTTGAAATGCCTAGCGTCAGCCTTAAAACAAAAGTGTAAAAAACAGAGCAACATATTAAACATACACTGTGTACACTGAACTAACATAGTACTGGCTTTGGAGATTCCATACCCCTCCCCCCCCCGCACCCCACTGCCCCCAAACAAAACAAGATAGCTGCTAATAAACAAAGCAGCAAGCTCTTCCATCTTTCCATCCGTCACCCGACAAATCTTCCTGCCGCTAACCACCCCATCTTCAGCTCCAACATAACGATATAACATCTTTACATAAACTAAGAATTAAATATATAAATAAAACATTTCAACACTCCAATACTGAAATCTCTTAATGAGAGAAAAACACAAACCAACCCCCCCACGTTACATTGTAACTCTAGAAAACAAACATATAAATCACACGTCATTAAAAATAGAAATAATTATAACAAGAAGATTAAGAACCACTGTACAAGTTTAACACAGTACTCTTACCAGGAAAATGTAAACCTGGCTGAATTTTAAATAAAAAAAGGATACTTTCCTGAGAATTGTAGTTATATATTGAACATTTTAAATCTAATGTACTACGGTGTTTTCGGCAAGCTGTCTATGTGTTTTTGCGCCTCTTCTACCGAGCGTAGCCACTTCTTCTGACCGGTAGAGAGAGTGATCCGGAGCCGTGCTGGATACAGGAGAGAAGGCCGGAGTCCACACTGGTATAACTCAGTCATAACGTCTCTATACTCGGCTCACTGGCTTAAAACTTCGGGAGTGTAGTCTTCCACGATGCGAACCTGCTGACCGTGGTATTCCAGCTTCCCTCTCCACCGTGCCTCCCGAATCAGAAGCTCTTTGACCTGGTACCGGTGTACACAGAGAATGAGCGGCCGAAGTCTCTGTCCTGAAGCGGGTTTGGATGCAGGTACACGGTGGGCTCAGTCAATCTCAGGCGGGGATGGCAACGTTTCACTACCAAACACCTCGCACAGAAATTTAGAAAAGAACTCGGTAGGGAGTCCACCTTCCGTAGCTTCTGGAAGACCCAGGACACGCAGATTTTGTCTCCTGCTCCGGCCCTCTAGATCTACGACTTTGGCCGTTAACTTCGAGTTGTTTTCCCGAAGACCGAAGCAAATGTTCTCCAACTCGCTCACACGCTGGCTCAGGTCATCCGTAGCGAGCTCTAATGAGGGTAAGCGCTGACCATGGTCCTCTACTTGGGCTTGAATTTGGTCTAGTTTACTTTCCCGTAAACAAAACGAGGATTTAAAGTCAGCCGCTAGTGCTTCACGATGTTTGTCTAACAGCGCAGAAATAGCCTCGACTGTTAGAGCGGCCGAGGTGTCATCTTTTTAGAGACGAAAAAGAGAGTGAAGAAATTCTAAATCATCGGAGCACCTCTCTAACACGTCTAATTCCATGTGGCTGCTACGCGGAAGTCCCCAGCAGGAAGATTTACTCAAAAACCTTCAAACTCATGGGTTTAAATGCTGATGACATCACAGCAGTGTCAGCCAATGACAGGCTTCGGCTAGGTGGGGTAGAAGAGTTACTGCTGCTGCCCCGCCTCCTGCGGACAGGCTCGCTCTGGGGTGAAGGTCCGAGTGTTTGGCTGAACTGGTGGACAAACGAGACTACACTATTCGGATCATTAAATCACAGTTATTCACAGGCTTTTATTTATAGCTACAAGCTTTTATATTTAGCTGTAAGCGGTTAACCGCGTGCTAACTAACTGTGCTGCCCCAAGAGGCAGAGACCGTGTTTGTCTTTTTGTCCCTTATGACTTGCCGTAGTTTTGTCTTTACTTCTGAAGTTTCTTCTGAACTGAAGTTTCATCAGTTCAGTTCAGATGAAATCAGTTTAGCTGTGCCTAAAGAACATATCTGTGAGTAAAAGGGATATTTTTTTATATTTACTTATTATACATGTTCAGGTTGAAGCTATGCAGTTTGTCTTTTTAGTGAAATGTAAAATCTGTACAATGTTAGTTAGGTTTGCACAATGCTAATTCAGTTCATATTTTTAGTCTCAACTATTTTATTTGATGTAATTTGCAAATGTATTTATTTTCGATAAGAAATGGTACAATTTTGTGTTTCAGAGTTACAGTATATTTCTTCAGTAAAAATCTGAGAGATAATCTGAGAGACTTGCTTGCTGGGTATTTATTGGAAAGACTTGTTAGCCAACTGTCAGCTCGGATCCGCCTACTTCACTCTCTAGCGAGGACAGAATACTAACAACAAATACAATAAAAACAAACACAAAAAATGCATCTTTTAATTAACGTTACTGTTAATGCAAAACGTTACAATGATAATAAATAATAAAACTACAACAGTTTAAATGAAATATGATTTAAAAGAAATACTGTTCGCCGAAAGAAGCTCTCTGTTTGGATCTGCTGGTCGTCCTGAGATGTGTGTGTATATTCAATTCTATCTCTCACACACACACACACCCAAAAGGTTCTGAGAGTTTAAGGACTTTTCTACCTTATCTAACAGTGTGTGTGACCTCACGGTGACTAAAACACACACCTCCCATCACACAACTGCACTTTGAGCTGCAGGCGGGACTGATTTACTGGTCTCACTATCTGGAATATTAGTTTATATTCATGATACGTCGCTAATCTCTGTTTACCTGCAGCGTCTCCACTCCTCGTCAGGTTGGCCTTTAACGACCACGAACCAAATCTGGAGCTCACACCAAGACACTCTCACCAGCACCAAGACAGTCTCACTAACACCTCACACACGGCAGAGGCCGTGACTCCACACATCAAAACCAATCACTACATATTACATTTTTGTTTAGGGCTACAACTAATAACTTGAGAACAGCGTGCTGTCATTAAACCAAACTCCGCCTTCTCTCAGGGAGTTTCAACCAAACTCCGCCTTCTCTCAGGGAGTTTCAACCAAACTCCGCCTTCGCCCAGGGAGTTTCAACCAAACTCCGCCTTCGCCCAGGGAGTTTCAACCAAACTCTGCCTTCGCCCAGGGAGTTTCAACCAAACTCCGCCTTCGCCCAGGGAGTTTCAACCAAACTCCGCCTTCGCCCAGGGAGTTTCAACCAAACTCCGCCTTCGCCCAGGGAGTTTCAACCAAACTCCGCCTTCTCTCAGGGAGTTTCAACCAAACTCCGCCTTCTCTCAGGGAATTTCAACCAAACTCCGCCTTCGCCCAGGGAGTTTCAACCAAACTCCGCCTTCTCTCAGGGAGTTTCAACCAAACTCCGCCTTCGCCCAGGGAGTTTCAACCAAACTCCGCCTTCTCTCAGGGAGTTTCAACCAAACTCCGCCTTCTCTCAGGGAGTTTCAACCAAACTCCGCCTTCGCCCAGGGAGTTTCAACCAAACTCGGTGCTTAGTTTATAAACTTAGTGTTTAAGCTCTGTGTTTGTAGTGAAGTGTTGCCAGAGTGAATGTAAATCTCTTACCGCAGTAAGACGGTGTAAGTGCAGTTTTCCTCCCCATGGCTGTCCGGGTTAAACACCTCCTCCACCTCCTCCAGTGTTATTCTCGGTGTTGAACACTTTTCTTGAGTTTTCCTGCAGGAGGGAGGTGTGTGTGTGTGTGTGTGTGCGCGTGTGTGTGTCCTCTGTAAACCTCTGCTCTCCCTTCCAGTGGCTCTGCGACTGTATATGTGTGCGCGCGAGTGTGTGAGCGCGCTAGAGCTCATTCAGGGGCGGAGGAACATGGTGGCGTCATCGCTTCGTCTCACCGTCTGCGGAACGCCCACATCGACCCACTTCCGGTTTCTCACTTCCGCTAGAGGGCGCGTGAGTGCAGGATCAGAGGATATTGTAGAATCTGTTTATAAATTGTTATAAAGATTATTTTTTAATGATAAATGGCTTTAGTTCCACAACCCTGAATATTTGCGAGCTCGTAATTTGTATATGATTATTATAATTCTGACCCACACGAGTTTCATTAACAAGTCAGTAGTTTGCTTAATGCAACAAACCGCTGCGCTTTACACGCGGTGTGGAGACACTGCCACCTAGCGGCTGTTATCGTTCGCATCGCATCGCTTAACTTCCTGTGTTTACGTTAGCATAGCATTAGTGGCTAACAAGAGAGAGAGAGGCATCAAGAGGATTTTCCGTAAGTGTTTTATTACTTTGAAATAAAACCTTTTAAGCCCGCCAGCGCCACCTACATGCGCTAAGCACAGTATGACACAGCTTCAGTCATTATTAACGTATCTTTGCTAAGAACGCGGGTGTTTTCAGTCTACCAGGCAGCGGACTGAGCCTCGGACGTGTCTCAAATGGCTCCGCTCTCCGTTTAAGTGCACTACAAAGACGGCGAATGAACCGTTCTTCCACGATGTTCTGTCAAGTGCACTACACCCAGAGACCGAGTCCCGAGATTTGGGACAGAACCCGAATCAGTAGCCGGAGCGTAGAGGAAGCTTTAAACACGATCAAATAAATCATAGAGATATTATCGAGTATTTACACTTTCAACTTTATATTTTAGATAAAAGGTTTGTTGAAGTTCTGTTCTTTTATAGTCACAGATCACGTCATGATTAAATCCAGTGTTTATTAAAGATTGAAGAGTTTAATCTGAGAATAATGTAAATGTGGATCAGAGTGAATTATTTGATTAAAGAGAAATGATAAATCAGCGGTGGTGCAGTAGCTGGCACTGTGCTCTCACACCTCCAGGTTCTGGGTTCAATTCCCAGCTGTGTGTGTGTGTCCTCCCCTTGGGGTCCTGGGATAGGCTCCGCCCCTGTCGCCCTCTACATGATAAAGGTTATAGAAGATGAATGAATGAATATCTGGTAGTAATTAAAAATAAATCTTTCTGATGAATAGTGATAAATGGCAGTGTGAGACGATGATGATGTAAGTGCAGTGCTGTGAAAAAAGTATTTGCCCCTTCCTGATTTCTTTTTTATATCGGTCACACCTAAATGATTGAGATCATCAAACAAATTTGAATATTACACAAAGATCACCCGAGAAAATTATGATTTCATCTATTAAGGGAAAAAACCTGTCCAAACCAATGTGCTGCTATTGTGAAAAAGTAATTGACCCATTGCTAAATCATGAGTGCATTGTGATTTTTAGAAAATGTAATTAAATTTCCCTCTCCACACCCTGACCTGATAACTGCCAGACATCACTTAAATAAAACCAGTCTGTCAAAATGATCCACTCAAAAGAAAAATTATAAGAAACAAAGTAATTGACATCTATCACCAGTGAACCACGGTTATACACACATGGAGAAAACATGGAGCAGCTCCGCCTCCGTTAAAGTCAGTGTCCAAGATTGAACAGTAAGAAAGAGACTGAGGGCTCAAATGGTGTCCATGGGAGAGTTCAGAGGAGAAAGACACTGCTGACCCAAAAGAAGACAAATGCTCGTCTCACACTCACCAAACATATCAGGTCACAAGGTGGTGGTAGTGTGATGGTCTGTGGATTTACAGCTTCTTGATCTGGACAACTTGTCATACTTGACATAAGTCTCTCAATCACACTGAGCTCCTCTGTACAGATGTTGAAGCTGCAGTTGTTGTTAAAGCTGTGAGATGTTGAGCAGGAAGAGTGACCAGGAGATCGTCTGGATGCTGGACGATTATGGGATTAAACACGGCCCTGTGGTCGGTGAGTCTCACTGCACTCTGGTCTCATGTGTAGTGTTTATTTTAGGTGTGTGTGTGTGTGTGTAATGTAATGTCTGTGCTTCAGGTTCCACCAGGCTCCTGTATGAGAAGAAGCTGAGAGACGTGATGGCAAAGGAGAGGAAAACAAGAGGAGCTCCAGAGCGTGTGGGCTACAGACAACACTGTACGTCCTGTGTGTGTGTGTGTGTGTGTGTGTGTGTGATCCTTTGTCATAAATTGATATCTTGTTTGTTGTTTAGATGATGAGGACGTCCACCAGCGCAGATCTGTAAGTCTTTCATAAACCTCATGTGTCTCAGTGATTTACGTATTTTTGTTTATTAACTAACAGTTATTAGACACTTACTGTCTTTTCTCATTTCTCTAGTGGGAACGTTACTCTGGAAACAGAGACGAGGGCGTGGTCAGTGAGTGAGTATCTGTGTGTCTCTGTCCTGGTCCTGAGTTTGGTTTTAGGATGGACAGTACAAATATCTCCTGGTGTTTATCTGTTCCAGGCCCCTGGTGTCTCCGTATTACACTGTGTTACACCGAGACACAGCCGTGAGACAGGACAGGACGCAGGACAGGACGCAGGACAGGACGCAGTTTGTCCCTCTGTGGCTGCAGATCGTGTTCTTCCTGATCATAGTCGGTGTCCTGGTGTTCGTTTTCATCAGCATGGAGTCAACTTACAGCGAGCCTTTCAGACGACTCACATAATACTCACAGACTTTACACACACTACACACACACATACAGACTTTACACACACTACACACACACACTCTACACAAACACACACACACACACACTCTACACAAACACACACACCCTACACACACACACACACACACACCCTACACACACACACACACTTTACACACACTACACACACACCTTACACACAGACTTTACACACACTAACACACACCCTACACACACACACACACACACACACACATACACACACACACTACACACACACACACACACACACACACACACACACACACACAGACTTTACACACACATACACGCTACACACACACTCCACACACACAACTCGCACACTCTATACACCTCACACACACACCTCACACACATGCTACACACACACCTCACACACATGCTACTGTACACACACACACACACACACACACACACACACACACACACACACACCTTACACACATGCTACACACACTCCTCACACACATGCTACACACACACACTCCACATCCTCCTTGTGCTTCACACACTTTACACCTTACATAGTTCACACTCTGTACAAACTTCTTAGTTGTCAAATTATTCTCATGTTCCTACATGAACATTGACTTCACACACTGTGCACTCAGAGTGTACACACTTCACACACACTTGTTGTTATGTTGGTACTTCTTATGAATACAGGTGTGTGTGTGTGTGTGTGTGTGTGTGTGTTTTATACTGTATATATGGGTTTTATATATATCTCTGGTTTTATATATATATATATATATATATATATATATATATATATATATATAATGTGTGTGTGTGTGTGTGTTTATCTGAAGTTGTGTTCAGGTTTAAAGGGGTGTGTAACAGGAAGCACCTGTCTCAGTTACATAACAGAGAAACTCTCTGTGAACATCACCAGTGGGGCCTGCAGTGTGTGTGTGTGTGTGTGTGTGTGTGTGTGTGTGTGTGTGTGTGTGTTCGTAGGTGGCCTGCTTGGTCAGTCAAGATAAACTGGAAAAAATTGTGGAGAAATGTGAAGAATAAACATTGAGTGTGTATATAAAGTGCCAAATGACTTCTGCTTTCACTTCTGAACATCTGAAATCTTCCGACTTCTGCAGTAACAGATAAGTTTATCTGACAAATATAACAAAAATAAAGAACGGGAAATAAAAAGAAGGGATTCTGTCAAATGTATTATTGTGTCTCAAACACCTTTAAGATTTAAATAATGTGAGTCGACATGATCACTACTATGAGCCATGACACATTGGACTACTGATTAAAAGTCCACATTGGAGCACTGCTGTGTGTCTGGAAAAGGCTCTTCACCTTGTAGGTACAGTTACAGCATGTGGCAGACACACTCGCAGCGCAACTTACATTTTCATCGAGGGTTAAGGGTGTCGCTCACTGGCAACTTGGTGGTGCTGTGGTTTAAACCTACAGCAAGTCTTGACTTTCCGGTCAGTGGGTCAACACTTGATGTAGTCCAAACCTAAACTGCTCAGGTATATTAGAGAAAAATAACAGGCTTTTGTATTTGTCACGCTTTACGCCACTGTATACCCTAAACATGTTAACTGTAAACCCTGAAAAGTAAACAGTACTAAAGGTAACACAATGGGGAACCTGCTCCTGCTCATCTGCTTTAACCCTGATTGGTTCATTCCACTTTGACTGCACAGAAATAACACACTTGGCCTCAGACCAGAACAAGAAGCAACAAGGTAGAAGATGTCCACACGTGGACAAAATTGTTAGAACCCTTCTGTTAAAGAAAGAAAAACCCACAATGGTCACTGAAGTAACCTGAAAATGACAAAATTAATAAATAATGTGCTGAAAATTAACTAATGACAATCAGACATTGTGGTTCAACAGAAGCTTTTTAAAAAACAAACTAATGAAAGTGACCTGGACAAAAATGATGGTAAACAACCGTTTGAAGCGATCACTGCAATCGAGCGATTTCTCGACCTCGGTGAGACTCTCAGAGAGACCCGAGAGAGAGACCGCTGCACCCGTCGACGGGGATTTTGTCGCAGTCCTCAAGGGCGCTTTCTCCATACTGTGTGTTTCAGCTCCTTCCACTTCAGAAGAGTCCAATGTCTTCGTCTTAGTCATTCTGGGTACGTTTAGCTGCGTCTTCATTATGTGTGCGGATCGTTGTCCTGTTTGTGGACCCATGACCTTCACACTAGGGTTAAATTATGTTCAATCTTTCCTAGATGTGCCAACATTTTGGCCCAGATCAGTTTCATTAGTTTCTTGTTTGTTTGTTGTTTAAATGCTTCTTTTGAACCACAAGTCAGAAGCAATGTCTGATTTTAATTAGGTCATTTATTCATTATTACGGTAGTCAGTTTAGAGTTATTTGTCCAGGGTTTTTGGTCCTCATCCATGTTCCAGAAATCTCTCATCTGTGATTGGCTAACGCGCTTCACCTCTCTGTGCTCGGATTGGCTATTAGCTTTCCGTCCGGGTTTAAGGAAGTCACGTGATTGAACTCGCTTATTATATTAAGAGTGATCGGAGGTTATTGTCAGTGCGCCGGCAGATGGCGCTGTGGGACTCAAAAACTCAAATGCCCCTGTCACTCGTCTCACACACACAGAATGATCACGTGCAACAGAAAGAAACCATTCAAACATCAAAATATGAAATAAACATGTGGATGTGCAGAAAGTGTTGTTTGAATGTTTACTCATGATTATCTCGGGTTTTATCATCAGTTCATTTCGATCTGAGCTCTTGATGACTGAAATCAAAATGCTTTTTATGCTTTATAATAATTTCTTTTTTTTTTCAGGAGTGACATTAATGACCAACTCGAGCTGAGACTTAAAACTGAAGGGTCCTGAGTCCTGTCTGCTTTTTATTTCTCTGGAGTTTAGAGAGCATTACAGACTCTGTGTGTGTGTGTGTGTGTGTGTGTGTGTGTGTGTGTGTGTGTGTGTGTGTGTGTGTGTGTGTGTGTGTGTGTGTGTGTGTGTGTGTGTGTATGTGTGTGTGTGTGTGTGAGTGTGTGTGTGTGTGAGTGTGTGTAGTGTGTATGTGTGTGTGTAGTGTGTGTGTGTGTAGTGTGTATGTGTGTGTGTGTGTGTGTGTGTGAGTGTGAGTGTGTGTGTGTGTGTGAGTGTGAGGTGTGTGTATGTGTGTGTGTGTGTGTGTATGTGAGTGTGTATGTGTGTGAGTGTGTGTGTGTGAGGGTCAGCAAGTGCAGGACATCAGCAGTGATTTCACTTTGTGTCGGATGGGTGCGCTGTGTGTGTGTGTGTGTGTGTGTGTGTGTGTGTGTGTGTGTGTGTGTGTGTGTGTGTGAGTGTGTGTGTATGTGTGTGAGTGTGTGTGTGTGAGTGTGTATGTGTGTGAGTGTGTGAGTGTGTATGTGTGTGAGTGTGTGTGTGTGTGTGTGTGTGAGTGTGTGTAGTGTGTGTGTGTGAGTGTGTGTGTGTGTGTGTGTGTGTGTGTGTGTGTGTGTATGTGTGTGTGTGTGTGTGTGTGTGTGTGTGTGTGTGTGTGTGTGTGTGTGTGTGTGTGTGTGTGTGTGTGTGTGTGTGTGTGTGTGTGTGTGTGAGTGTGTGTGTGTGTGTGTGAGTGTGTATGTGTGTGAGTGTGTGTGTGTGAGGGTCAACAAGTGCAGGACATCAGCAGTGATTTCACTTTGTGTCGGATGGGTTCGCTGTGTGTGTGTGCGCGCGCGCGTGTGTGTGTGTGTGTAACCATAGCAAAGCCTCTCTCTCTCTCTCTCTCTCTCTCTCACACACACACACAGTGAATCAGTGTGAGCAGCAGCGGATCAAACAGTGCGGAGAGCCGCGGCTCGGTGTTTAACCCCGGACACACAGGTGTCAGAGTGTGTGTGTGTGTGTGTGTGTGTGTGTGAAGGACCATGCCGGTGAGGAGCGGGGCGATGATGAGGGACTCTGTGAAAATAAAAGCGCATTTCGGCGGGTGAGTCAATCAACAGGTTCCCGGACGAGTCGGTTCATCTGAACGAGTCACCTGTGAGAACCGGTTCACCAAAAACGGATGAGTTGTGAATAATACTAACGAAGTAATGTAGATAAACATATAGTGTTTGATGTGCTCGAATGTACTAAAGTTAAATATCGAGTTACTCTTCAGTTCCGCCTGAATTCAGTCACGTGTTCCTTCTGAAATAGAAGAAATTCTCATCTGCTTTATTATCAGGTTTTGCTGTCCTCAGATCAGTGCAGAGACTCACCTGAGCTTTATTTACACGGGAATAAATCACGCGTGTTTATGACCCTGCTGGGTAATAAACCGTTAGACTTTAGAGCTTTACACTCAGTGAGTCGGTTCGTCGTGAACGAGTCCCCAGAGTGAACCGACTCACAGAACCGGATGAATCAAAAGTTCCTGTAAAGTTCCCATCTAACTGATAAATAATGTTTAAAATAATGTTTTTGTGTAAACAGTCAGATGTGAATTGTTGCAATGTACTCTATGTTTACAGTAATGTGTGTATAGTATAGTATAATTCTATTTGTTAATAATCGTACGTGTTTCCTGAATGAATCTCTTCTTATCTCCTGGATGGAATAATAACACTAATCCGGATAAGGAGTGTAAAAGTGTGTGTGCAGGTCCACCAGGACACAGCTCCGTTATTACTGTGGCTTCCTGTCCAGCACGCAGAGCGTACGCTGGTCTCACGTCCATGTAAACATCACACACTCGGATACTAACGATTAGACACCAGTACAGATATCTGCTGGTTCCTACTGGTCTTAATGGTTTTTAATGGAAAGTGCTCTCTCTAATGGTTCCTGGTGGATTACCTCATTTTATTCTGATGGGCTCCATCACGCCCAGGGTTCTGCTAGTGTTTAACTGAAAGCAGACAAACGTCAGTGGAAACCTGAGGGATCTGATGGAGACCATTCCAGGCTGTAACGTCTTGTTCAGTCATGTGGAGTTCTTAATGTTCCCGACCGTTCTGTCTGTGTGAATCACTTTACAGCTACACGCTAGCGCAAGAAATCAGCTGCCTGAATGTGAAAGAGGGGCGACGTGTTAGTGTCCTGGGTTCCGGCTCAGGGTTCTGTCTGTGTGGGTTTCCTCCAGGTTCTCCGGTTTTCTTCAAAACCCATCCCAGTACACAGATTGGCCATGCTAAATCATCTGTGTGTGTGTTGTGTGTGTGTGTGTGTTGTGTTCAGTGTTTCCAGGATGAATTCATTACTGAACATAAGAACTTCTAAACTGTTGAATCAGTGAATCAGTGAGTTCTGTGTGATTCACAGGTATGAAGGTTTATGTTGTATTCAGGTCTCTCTGTGTTCAGTTCCTCTTTTAAACTCATTTTAGGAACTTTATAAAAACCAGTCGTGCTTGTTAGGCGCTCTTTTCTTCTTTTATTGAGAGTCTTATCATTTGTTTAATTCTTAAATCACTAACAAATTTTAAGAATCTGTTAAATGATGGAATCAGTCTGAGACACGACACAGAGGTGTATGGCGTGTGTGTGTGTGTGTGTGTGTGTGTGTGAGAGACGGCTCAGGTTTGGTTGTTTGCAGTGAAGGAGAAGACTCACTGGTGTTAAGAGGAGACGAGAGCCACGCCCACACGTTTATAATTAAAGCTGCACTTTTACACATGGTCCAAAGTGTGTGATGAGGAACAGGCGGAGACACCGAGGCGTCCACAACCGAGCCTGTTCTTATTTCTCTACTAAACCTTTGGCTCAGACAGAAGATTCCGGAGTCTTGTGCGAACTAATCCAGTGTAAAGGATGAATAAAGTGATTTCAAATCTTCTCAAACTTTTATATGTTTAATAATAAACACCCCCCTGTGTACAGGACGTGTGTGTGTGTGTGTGTGTGTGTGTGTGTGTGTGTGTGTGTGTGTGTGTGTGTGTGAGAGAATCAAATCGAGCACAACCTGCCTAGTCTGAATATCTCATAAACCAGATTGTTAAAGTAACTGATGGCTTGTTGGAGTAAAATCTTTATCTGAGATCTTCCTGTTTATCTCCAGAGTGATGAGGATGAGTGTGAAGGTTAAGGATGTGATGTCAGACATCGTCTCGCTCGGAGACATTTTCCCCACACCTTCTGAAATGCCTTTCAGCTCGAGTCATGATGAAACATTCGACAGTGTGTCTATGATGAAGCCGCAGTAAAGTTCTCCGCTCGTCTCTACAGTTTTACAGCCTGCAGTGTTTATTATAAATGCTGTGGTTCTCTTTATCTCCTGTTCCCCTGGTAGCATACCGTCCCTGCGCTGCTAATTCAGCTGCTACAGCTAATAAGCTAATTACGCGAATCAGGTGAGCGTGAGCCGGGAAAGGTTCACACGCCTCACTGATGTCAGTCACAAGGTGCCAGATATGCTGATATGTTCGAAGAGTTTGTTAGTCTGTAATCGGTTGAATTGTGATGTTTGTACAGATTCTCTCATATTTATGGTTTTTTACTATAGTAGAGTCAGATCTTCAGGTTTGGACGTTACTGTTGAGGCTCGCTGTTCAGGGAGTGTACGTATGTCTGAGACAGTTCGAGGTGTTTGTGACAGTGTAAGTGTGTTACACTGTGTGTGTGTTTCAGATTATAGGATGAAGGTCCTCTAAAATTATATGCCTACGATTAAACACCTCCACTTACACACACACACACATCCATCAGAATGTTTTATTTACATTTATATTTATATCTTAAGTTGTGCCGTATCTTCAGCCATTCCGTATCTGTACCTGTGTTGTATCTGCAGCCGTGCCGTATCTGTACCCGCACCATATCTGTAGCCGCAGCGTATCTGTACCCGTGCCTTATCTGTAGCTGTGCCGTAGTGTACCCATGCCGAATCTGTAGCCGTATCGTATCTGCAGCCGTGCTTTATCTGTAGCCGAATATAGAGGTGTACCCTATCTGTAGCCGTGCCATATCTGAAGCCATGCCGTATCTCTACCCGTGCCGTGTCTGAAGCCATTCCGTATCTGCAGCCGTGCCGTATCTGTACCCGCGCCATATCTGTAGCCGCGGCGTATCTGTACCCGTGCGTTATCTGTAACCGTTCCGTATCTGCAGCCGTTCCATATCTGTACCCGTTCTGTATCTGCACATACCGTATATGTAGCCGTGCCGTATCTGTAGCCATACCGTATCTGCAGCCATGCCGTACCTGCAGCCGTGCCGTATCTGTACCCGTGCCGTATCTGTACCCGAATATAGAGGTGTGCCGTATCTGCAGCCGTGCCGTATCTGGAGCCTTGCCGTATCTGTACCCGTTCCATATCTGAAGCCATTCCGTATCTGTACCCGTGCCGTATCTGAAGCCATATCGTATCTGTACCCGTGCTGTATCTGTACCCGTTCCATATCTGAAGCCATTCCGTATCTGTACCCGTGCCGTATCTGGAGCCGTGCCGTATCTTCAGCCGTTCCGTATCTGTACACGTTCCGTATGTGTAGCCGTGCCGTATCTGTAGCCATACCGTATCTGTACCTGTGCCATATCTGCAGCCATGCCGTATCTGTACCCGTTTTGTATCTGTACCTGTGCCGTATCTGTACCCGTGCCATATCTGAACTTTTGCCGTATCTGAAGCCATACCGTATCTGCAGTCGTGCCGTATCTGCAGCCATGCCGTATCTGCAGCCGTGCCGTATCTGTACCCGTGCCGTATCTGTACCCGAATATAGAGGTGTGCCGTATCTGCAGCCGTGCCGTATCTGGAGCCTTGCCGTATCTTCAGCCGTGCCATATCTGAACTTTTGCCGTATCTGAAGCCATACCGTGTCTGCAGTCGTGCCGTGTCTGCAGCCATGCCGTATCTGTACCCATGCTGTATCTGTACCCGTGCCGTATCTGAAGCCATATCGTATCTGTACCCGTTCCATATCTGAAGCCATTCCGTATCTGTACCCATGCCGTATCTGTACCCGTGCCGTATCTGTACCCGTGCCATATCTGAACTTTTGCCGTATCTGAAGCCATACCGTATCTGCAGTCGTGCCGTATCTGCAGCCATGCCGTATCTGTACCCGTGCCATATCTGTACCCATGCCGTATCTGCAGCTGTGCCGCATCTGTACCCGTGCCGTATCTGAAGCCATATCGTATCTGTACCCGTTCCATATCTGAAGCCATATCGTATCTGGACCTGTGTTGTATCTGCAGCCGTGCCGTATCTGTAGCTGTGCCGTATCTGTACCCATGCTGTATATGTACCCGTACCGTATCTGTAACTGTGCTGTATCTGTACCCGTGCCGTATCTGCAGCCGTTCCGTATCTGCAGCCGTTCCGTATCTGCAGCCGTTCCGTATCTGCAGCCGTTTCGTATCTGCAGCCGTTTCGTATCTGTACCCGTTCCGTATCTGCAGCTGTTCCGTATCTGTACCCGTTCCGTATCTGCAGCTGTTCCGTATCTTTCAATTCAATTCAATTCAATTTTATTTCTATAGCGCTTTTAACAATGGTCATTGTCTCAAAGCAGCTTCACAAAAATGAAAAGGAGACTTATGGAAATGTATATATGTGTAAGAAAAATGTGACTAGATAATGAGATTGTCCCTGATGAGCAAGCCAAGGGTGACGGCGACAGTGGCAAGGAAAAACTCCCTGAGATGGCAACAGGAAGAAACCTTGAGAGGAACCAGACTCAACAGGGAACCCATCCTCATCTGGGTGATAACAGATAACAGAAATTGTATAACATCATGTGTGTTATGCAGATGAAAGTTCCATAAACAGAAGTTAATTTAAATTAACACAAAGTCCAGTTCAGCACAGGGATGAGTCAGCAGGTGCAGAGGGCAGATGGGGGTCTGGATCACTGGGAGCTCAGGAGCAGCATGTGTAGATCCAAACCAAAATGAAGAAGAATCCAGCTGGAGTTGGTCCTTCTCTGGATGCCTCTGGGTCAAAGCAGGGTCGCCTCTGTCTACTGAAGCTGGCACGATCTCCAGATGCCTCGGGATGGGTGGAAAAATAAAGAGCAGGTGAAAAGAATTAGCGTGGTTGCCATTCAGGATAGATGTACTGGAGTATCAGGTAAAGAAATTAATGATGTGTACGCCAGATTAAAGAGATGCGTCTTGAGTCTACTTTTAAACTGGGAAACTGTGTCTGAGCCCCGAACACTGTCAGGAAGGCTATTCCAAAGTTTTGGAGCTAAATATGAAAAAGCCCTACCTCCTTTTGTAGATTTTGATATTCTGGGAACTACCAGTAGTCCGGAGTTTTCTGATCTTAAGGAGCGTCCTGGATTGTAACGTATCAGAAGACTGGTTAGGTATGTGGGAGCGAGACCGTTTAGAGCCTTGTACGTAAGTAATGCTATTTTGTAATTAATTCTAAACTGAACATGTAGCCAGTGCAGGGATGATAATATTGGGGTTATATGATCATATTTTCTGGATCTAGTGAGAACCCTGGCGACTGCATTTTGGACTAACTGTAGCTTGTTAATTGAGGATGCAGGACAGCCACCCAGTAATGCATTACAGTCGTCCAGTCTGGAGGTCATGAATGCATCAACCAGCTTTTCTGCATCAGATACAGATAAAATGTTCCTAAGCTTGGCAATATTTCTAAGGTGGAAAAAGGCTGTTTTTGTGATGTTGGAGATATGATTTTCAAAGGATAAGTTACTGTGTAATATCACACCCAGGTCTTTCACTGTCGAGCTGGTGGTAACAGAACATCCTTCTAAACGCAGGCTGAATTGTGAGAGCTGGTGTGTACTGGTTTTTGGGCCAATAAGTAATATCTCTGTCTTATCTGAATTTAGTAAAAGAAAATTATCGGTCATCCAGTCTTTTATATCTTGAATACACTCAGTTAGTCTAGACAATTTGGGTATTTCATCTGGTTTTGTGGAAATGTATAACTGAGTATCATCAGCATAACAATGGAAACTAATCCCATGTCTTCTGATGATGTTACCCAAGGGAAGCATGTATATTGAGAACAACAGAGGTCCTAAAACTGACCCTTGTGGCACCCCATATTTCACTGGCATTACACCAGACTGTTCTCCATTCAGATCTACAAAATGGAATCGATCAGACAGGTAGGATCTAAACCATTTTAACGCCTGTCCCTGAATACCAATGTGATTTTGTAAGCGATCTATTAGAATATCATGATCTATAGTGTCGAATGCAGCACTAAGATCAAGTAAGACAAGAATTGAGATGCAGCCTTGGTCTGAAGCTAAAAACAAGTCATTTGCAATTTTAACTAGTGCAGTTTCTGTACTATGATGGGGCCTGAAACCTGACTGAAATTCCTCCAGGATATCGTTTTCCTGCAAGAATGTGCATATTTGGGCTGATACTATCTTTTCTAATATCTTTGATATAAACGGAAGGTTTGAAATCGGTCTGTAATTTGTTATATCATTTGGGTCTAAATTAGATTTTTTAAGAAGAGGCTTAATAACTGCCAACTTGAAAGGTTTAGGGACGTGACCTAGACATAATGAAGAGTTGATAATGTTTAGAAGTGGCGCTCCGGCTATACTTATCACTTCTTTTAAAAGTCTAGTTGGGATTGGATCCAGCAAGCATGTTGTTGATTTAGCCGAGGTGATGAGTTTCTACAGCTCTTCCTGTCCTACACCTGTAAAGCTCTGAAAATCTAATTGTGAAGCTTTAGACTGGACTGGATCATGAGATGTTAGATGTTGAACTTCCATTATTTTCTTCCTGATACTATCGATCTTTTCATTGAAGACGTTCATGAAGTCTTCACTTCTAAGCTGTGATGGGATTCTCCCTGCAGGCATCTTAGGGTTTGTTAGACGAGCCGCTGTACTAAATAGGAACCTGGGATTGTTTTGGTTTCTTGCTATGAGTTGCTCAGATGCTCGGCCGCTTTAGAGCCCGTCTATAGCTGCACATACTACCTTTATACGCCATTCTAAAAACTTCTAATTTAGTTTTTCTCTATTTTCACTCGTGGTTACGGGTTGCTCTCTTTAGGGCGCGAGTGTGACTATTGTACCACGGTGCAAGTGTTTTATTTCTGACTTTTTTAAATCTGATGGGAGCAACAGTGTCTAATGTACTGGTAAAAATAGTGCCCATGCTGCTGGTCACTTCATCTAGATCGTCTGCACTTAGGGGTCTGATAAGAAATTGGGACAGATCCGGCAGATTACCTGTGAATTTGTCTTTAGTAGTCGGATTAATATTTCTACTGAATTGATAACGTGGGGAGGCACAGCGACGCTGTTCTACAGGTAGAGTTTATACTAAGAGATGATGATCTGTGATGTCATCACTTTGAGGTAGAATGTCTATATTAGAGACATCTATACCATGGGATATAATTAAATCTAGCGTATGATTAAAGCGATGAGTTGGTCTATTTATATTTTGTTTAACCCCAAAGGAATTTAGCAAATCTATAAATGCGAGTGCTGAAGTGTTGTTAGCATCGTCTACATGAATGTTAAAGTCTCCTACTAGCTGTACCCGTTCCGTATCTGCAGCTGTTCCGTATCTGTACCTGTTCCGTATCTGCAGCCGTGCCGTATCTGTACCCGTGCCGAATCTGTAGGCGTACCGTATCTGCAGCCGTGCCGCATCTGTACCCGTTCTGTATCTGTACTCGTTCCGTATCTGTACCGGTTCCGTATCTGTACCTGTTCCGTATCTGCAGCTGTTCCGTATCTGTACCTGTTCCGTATCTGCAGCCGTGCCGTATCTGTACCCGTGCCGAATCTGTAGGCGTACCGTATCTGCAGCCGTGCCGCATCTGTACCCGTTCTGTATCTGTACTCGTTCCGTATCTGTACCCGTTCCGTATCTGCAGCCGTGCCGCATCTGTACCCGTTCCGCATCTGTACCCGTTCCGCATCTGTACCCGTTCCGTATCTGTACCGGTTCCGTATCTGTACCGGTTCCGTATCTGTACCCGTTCCGTATCTGTACCGGTTCTGTATCTGTACCCGTTCCGTATCTGTACCGGTTCTGTATCTGTACCCGTTCCGTATCTGTACCGGTTCTGTATCTGTACCCGTGCTGTATCTGTTCCCCGTTTCGTATCTGCATTGTGCCGTATCTGCAGCTGTGCCTTATCTGTAGCCGAATATAGAGGTGTACCATATCTGCAGCCGTGCCATATTTGTGTGAAAGTCTCTAGATAGCTAGAGGATTCCTGTTTCTATAAATATTTCCATCTCTCTCTCTCACACACACTCGTGCACACACACACACACTCAAACGGTCTGTTGCCTAGCAACTCATTATAAGCCTCTTTAATTTTGGTTTTTCTGTTTAAATTTTATTTATATAGCGCTTTTTTGAATGCAGATCCGTGTGATTGTGTCACTTCAGACTCCTTACAGGATTATTAGATTTTATGTGAGAAAACATTTCACCATCACAATACATGACATCACAGTGAGCATGAGTGGGCGTGGCCTCAGGACATGTTCTACAAACACACCAATGAGAAGAGAAAGCAGTAATGTCACTCCGTCACAGTGGAGTCACTCAGATTGTTATTGTACTTAATGATAATGAACTGAAAGGTGTTAATGTATCAGCAGGACGGGTTCACGGTCACACTGTCTGTCCTCACTGTAACTCCTGAGCTCAGTATCTACAGGACTTCACGAACTGTCTAAGTGATTCTTACTAGAAATAAAACGTGTGTGTGTGTGTGTGTGTGTGTGTGTGTGTGTGTGTGTGTGTGTGTGTGTGTACAGAGACATGCTGATCTCGTACCTGGACCCAGGCATGTCCTTCTCAGAGCTGTGTGAGGAGGTGAGGGAGATGTGCCGTGTCCAGGAGGATCTACCCCTCACTCTCAAGTGGATCGATGATGAAGGTGTGTGTGTGTGTGTGTGTGTGTGTGTTTTATTGATTATATTTATGTTTTTTTTTCTGATGCTTTTCCATCACCGTGTGTGTGTTGAGCAGGGGACCCCTGTACCATCTCGTCTCAGATGGAGCTGGACGAGGCATTTCGGATTTACAGCCGCAGTGGACGCTCTGGTCTCCTCCTGCACGGTACTCACACTGACACGAGTGTAAAGTCTCCCTGAACACACCGTCAACACGTCTACAAGTGTCACCTTTAGCATGACGGTCTAAAAAATATACAGTAAAGTTTAGATAAAAACAAGAAGTGTGAACATCTCTCTCTCTCTCTCTCTCTCTCAGTGTTTCCCAGTATTCCAGAGAAGCCGGGCATGCCATGTCCTGGAGAGGATAGTAAGTGTGTGTGTGTGTGTGTGTGTGTGTGTGTGTGTGTGTGTGTGTGTGTGTGTGTGTGTGTGTGTGAGAGAGAGAGAGAGAGATCTTGACACTAAACATGATCCTTTATATTGCTTCCGTGTGTACAGTATGTGTGTGTGTACAGTATGTGTGTGTCGGTGGAAGGGGGGGTGGGGACGGGTGGAAGCGTTGAGCAATGTTAATGCTACAGACATCCGGGAGTTGGGGGGGGGGGGGGGGTAATGTGGGACACTAGACACTAGCCAATAGTGGGTGTCTGTGAGCTCATGTGTGTGAATGTTTTCCTTCAGGTGTGTGTGTGTGTGTGTGTATAGAGTGAGTGTTCACAGTGACATGACCAGATGTTTTCTCCAGCTGTGTGTCAGCGCCCGGGTTCAGAGCTGAAGCTGTTGTAGTCGTGTAGTTCTGATCCGCAGCCTTTCTGTAACCCCATTAAGAGTGAAAGTAACATCCGGGAGCAGAGCGGCGAACCGGCTGCAGATTAACGCCGACTCTAAAGGAAAACTCCGCACTTCACCTTCTTTAGCATCTATAGACTTCACTGTGTGTGTGTGTGTGTGTGTGTGTGTGTGTGTGTGTGTGTGTGTGTGTGTGTTTTTACACACACTTTATTGTGACAATTTAAGGGAAGGGACTATTTAACATTTTCGCTTTATATACATATTTATACAGTATTCACACTCATACACACACTCATACACACACTCATACACACACTCATACACACACTCATACACACACTCATACACACACATGTACTGCACACACACAATGTATTCACATATTTACACTTTTTTAAGGAGTCGCCCTGTTTTATAAATTTTTTTTCTTTGCTGTGAGCAGGGTTCAGGTTCAGGTTCAGGTTCAGGTTCAGGTTCAGGTTCTTGTTTGCCGATGTGAGATTTTTTAATTGTTTATTGTTTCCTTGAAATAGTTTATTGACTACTTGTCTCTCTGTTAGCTGTAAGAATTGGTTCATTTGTTCCTTGACGTCTCTCTCCGGTTCTCCCTGTGTGTGTGTGTGTGTGTGTGTGTGTGTGTGTGTGTGTGTGTGTGTGTGTGTGTCCTGGGCTGCGGTGTTCAGTGTTTGGCTGCAGGCTTTTCGTTGGTTGATGTGTTCTGTGATGGACGTCTCGTCTCTTTTTCTCCTGGGCTTTATTGAAGTTTTTTCTTTGGGTGTCAGTGATGGTGTGCAGGTTTGAGGTTCCTGTGCCCGTCCGGCGTTGGGGGCGTGGTCAGGGGCGGGGGACTCTTCGGTGTTCTCTGGCTGACTGTCCCGCGTCAGAGAGACAGAGGGAGACAGAGGGAGACAGAGAGAGACAGACAGGGAGACAGTAGTGTTGGCTCAGTGAAAGACTCCCACATGTATATTAGCTGCATGTTTGTTCTTTACCTCTGATCTTTTCTGGACTTACTTTTGTGCAATTTCAGTCAAATGTAAAGTTCTATGAAACTTCCACGCTGTTTCCTGAACTACACTAAGTTGCAGGCGTGGCGTGCGGTGAGACGAGGGCGTGGCGCGGTGTGAGCGCAGGGTTACGTTCAAATTTAACATCAGCTGAAACAGAAACAACACAAGATCTCAGAGAGAACCAGGAAAGCTCAGAGACAGTAATAAACCACACACACACACACACACACACACACACACACACACCAGGGGATACCTATCCAAAGGTTTTCTGTTGCAGTACACACCAGTCAGCCATAACATTAACACCACCTGTTTAATACTGTGTAGCGCCCCCTTGTGCCACCAAAACAGCTCCAGACTCAACTACTCCTCTGAAGGTGTGTGTGTGTGTGTGTGTGTGTGTGTGTGTGTGTGTGTGTGTGTGTGTGTGTGTGTGTGTGTGTCTGGCAGCAAGTCCTGTGAGTGTGTGAGGTGGAGCCTCCATCGATCAGACATGTTTCTCTCCATCACTGGGACTGAGGTCTGGAAGGTTTGGAGGCGGAGTCAACACCTCAACCTCTTCACCCTGTCCAGAACAAACTGTGACACTTTATCATCAGTTTTAGCTGCAGTAGCTCTTCTGTTGGATCGGCCTACATGGGCCCGCCTTCACTCCCCCACACGCATCAGTGACCCCGGCACGCCCATCACCCCTGACCCCTGCACCACCCTGACCCCTGACCCCTGCAGACCGGGAACGTCTCACCAGAGCTGCAGTGTTACACAGGCTCTGACCCAGACGTCTAGACGTCACGGTCTGGCCCTTGTGAAAATCCCTCAGATCCTCACACTTGTCCATTGTTTCCGGCTTCCATCACATCACCTTCAGGGGCAAAATGTTCTCTTTCTGCCTGATAAGCCCCGCCCACTTCCAGGTGCCTGTGTAAGCAGATAATCAGTGTGTGTTCCTCACGTCACCTGTCAGTGGTCATAACGTCACGGCTGATCAGCGTATCAGATTTCAATATTTATTCCCATCTCTACAAATTACACAAAAGTATAAAATAGAATGTGTACAATTACTATAAAATAAACACAACATTACTAATGACAAAATAAAATTAATTGAATAATTACACTGGACTAATGAAGTGATGAGGTTTAAGGTGAGTCGGGCGAATTAGTGACTAAAAGATCGTCATGTTTTTACAACACAAGTTTTATTCAGTAACAGATGTGCTTCTACACACACACACACACACACACACACACACACACACACACACACACACAGGCTTTAGTCCAGGCTGATCCTTTGTCTCCATGCCAGGTTTTCCTTTAAACCATTCAGCCGTTTGCCCCCAGCACCCGAGGGACTACACCCTGAGCGAGAGAGAGAGAGAGAGAGAGGAGGGAGAAATGGTGTGTGTATGGTGTAGACGGCACTCCCTTCTGCTTCATCCCTGATGCTCATCAGACAGCGGGAGCGACAGAGCAGAGAGGGAGGGACAGGAAAACACAAATAAGGACCACGGAGAGAGGGAGAGAGGGAGGAAGGGAAGGAGGGAGGGATGTACGGCTCGTGGGCCGGTGCTTACACAGAGACAGAAAAGCGCTGAAGGGAGCAGAAAAGGAGGAAAGCTGAATCGGTGAGCAGGAAATACAACACCCACCCACCCATCCCTCCATCTCTCTATTCATCCCTCCATCCATCTATTCATCCCAGCATCTAATTGTCCAGATGACAGAATGCCTTTGTGTTGGGATGCGGCTGACATTGAGATAGCTGGAGGAGAAGATGCCCTAGCTAGCTGTGTGTGTGTGTGTGTGTGTGTGTGTGTGTGTGTGTGTGTGTGTTCTTGTGCGGTGTGATGAGGCAAATGGGATACTGTCATTTCTCTCTCTCTCTCTCACACTGCAGTGGTGTTTCGGCCACAAATCTTGCTAGTCAGGCATGTTTTGCTAAAACCTCCTAGAAAGTGTGTACGCGTGTGTGTGTGTGTGTGTGTGTGTGTGTGTGTGTACGTGTGTGTGTGTGTGTGTGTGTGTGTGTGTGTGTGTGTGTGTGTGTGGCTACCTGGCAGTCTCACTAAGGGAGAAGCAGAGACAGAAAGACAGATAGAGGAGAGGATCTACATCTCATGCTATTTTGTGCACAATAGAAATCTCGGTCGTGTCCCAAATCATCGATGCAGCCTAGGAAGTGTGATGGTATGTGACTGACTGTGTCACCTGATGTTTTCTGTTTTCTGTCTTGTGATTGAGTCATGTGTAAGGAGAAGTGTGTGTGATGGATATGTATGTCATTAGTTTCTCTCTCTCTCTCTCTCAGGTGTAAATAGAAGCTCTTGCGTTATTCAGGTCTGACAAAATGAGCTCATCTGCACCCAAACATAGCACCTAGCTTACTGAGAACTAGCATGCGCGTGTGTGTGTGTGTGTCTGTGCAGATGTGAAAACACAAGGCGTCTCATTCACACGTCCCCAGATTAGTTTTATCGCAACAATGGACAATTGTACATGTCCGTGTCTGTGCATGAGCAGAACCAAAGACATTCTTCTTAACCCCCTCGTCCTGCTTACAGCTCCGTTTAAATAATATTAATAGTCATAATAAATAATAAAGTGCGGATAAAAGTTCTTTATGTAATGTATGTCATGGTAGCGACAGTAGTTCCCATCAGCCCCAGCACATCACCTGCCCTGATGATGTTCACATGCGTGATGTTACTTACTGTGGATTTAGGTTCTCATTTCCTGTCTTTCTGGGTCTCACTTTGTGTTTTCCCAAATCCTACTCAGAGTCAGCTTTCAGGACCTCGTATATGAAATGCAGTGACGTTCAGTAGCCAGTGTGATGAACGGTCTTTAGTCCAAGTTAAAGATTTAGAACTCAGAACTTTTTGACAGCATGTGTGTCTGAAATCAGGCAAAAACATTTAGGTAACAAAACATTCAGTAAGTCTACAACAGAGCATCACCACTCTGTTGGGCTGTAGGGGTTCGGGATCGGCTGTAGGGGTTTGGGAGGGGCTGTAGGTGTTAGAATGGGGCTGTAGGGGTTCGGGAGGAGCTGTAGGGGTTAGAATGGGGCTGTAGGTGTTAGAATGGGGCTGTAGGGGTTCGGGAGGAGCTGTAGGGGTTAGAATGGGGCTGTAGGTGTTAGAATGGGGCTGTAGGGGTTCGGGAGGAGCTGTAGGGGTTAGAATGGGGCTGTAGGGGTTAGAATGGGGCTGTAGGCGTTCTGGAGGGGCTGTAGGGGTTAGAATGGGGCTGTAGGGGTTCGGGAGGGGCTGTAGGTGTTAGAATGGGGCTGTAGGGGTTAGAATGGGGCTGTAGGGGTTCGGGAGGAGCTGTAGGGGTTCGGGAGGGGCTGTAGGGGTTTGGGACAGGCTAAAGAGGTTCGGAAGGGGCTGTAGGGGTTCGGGAGGGGCTGAAGGGGTTTGGGAGGGGCTGTAGGGGTTAGAATGGGGCTGTAGGGGTTAGAATGGGGCTGTAGGGGTTCGTGAGGAGCTGTAGGGGTTCAGGAGGGGCTGTAGGGGTTCGGGAGGGGCTGTAGGGGTTAGAATGGGGCTGTAGGGGTTAGAATGGGGCTGTAGGGGTTAGAATGGGGCTGTAGAGGTTAGGTCTAGACTTTAGGGGTAAGCAGGGGCTGAAGGGTTTAGGTAGGTGCTATAGAAGCTCAATCTGGATTTATCAGGTCACATGATCTTTTCCCATCACTCCAAAGTCCAATCTTCATGCAAACTGAAGCTTTTTTCCTGATGAGTCTCATTAACAAGTGGTTTTCCTATGGGGACACAGCTGTTTAGTCCCAATTTGTCAGAACATGTTTATAATATTCAGCATAATAAACTAATTTTTTTTTTTAATACTGTCATCTTCAGGAGTCAGTTCTGTTCCAAACTTACTGTTTCATTGATGTGGACAAAATAATCTGTTAAATGGAAGAACTTGTCTAATTTAATGTGCTTTTTTAATTAATGATTAAAATGTGAGTTTAGAGGCGTGGGAATGAAGGGCATCGTCAGTAGTCTTTCAGGTTTTCAGTCGCGTTAAACCTCAGTCACGTCTTCAGGATTAACCGTGTTAGGAGATTCTGAGCACACGCCACTGTGACCGCTTATAAAAGTGTACGTGTAGCAGTTAGCGGTTAGCAGTGACATATTTATTCTATTTCAGGTTCCTGCAATCAAGGATCATTTTACATGTTCACACTTCATCATACTGCAGCAGAGAAACGGCACCACTGCAGACAAACACCCTCGTGATATCGATTCACACTCGTTTACTACGGAGGAGGTCTTATGCAACGTGCAGTAATGAAGCTTAAATAAACAGAAGTGAAACTATGACTGGTCAGGTGTACAGGAAGGCGTGGCCTCTCAGGTGGAGCGCCGTATTGATCACCTGAGTGAAATAAACTAAACACACTGACAATAATATGGTTGAACAAACAGGATGTTTTAGATTGATAGAAAGATTTCACATACAAATAATTCACAATAATAATAATAATAATAATAAGTCTTTGTATGCTCTTAGCTGCAGTTCCTTCTACAGCGTATAAGTGTGAGATTATAATGTCCCCTGAACACTGGAGCGTTTCCCACGTTCCCCACCATAACTGTCCTGAAAGTTAAATTGGTGAAGGTGTTCGGTGATGTCATGCCCTCTAATCGCATGAGCTATAAAACATGCAGACACAGTTGCGACATGCGATCGGCTGCGCTGAACTGCCTAAGAGCTGCCTTCATTTACAGAATGTAAATAATAACAACAATAACAATAATAATAATAATAAAGAAAGTCCAGTTAAAGAATAATCTTTACTGCTACACAAGAAGGGGATAAGAAAGGAGGAGAGGAGAAAAAAGATCCGGACTATAACGTGGGATTGGGCTGCATGTATGAGTGTGAATCTCTCGCTCTTAATCCCCTTCGTTAGCCTTTGAAGATCTTATAGATGTGAAAGTGCTACATGACTAAACTCAAGGCAGACATTTTGATGTGACTGTAAATAATCACATGTATTTCCCTCTTTGGATAACACTATGCTAACTTTGCTAACTTTTGTTAGTGTTTTTAACGCTGCTGCAGTTTGTTAATTGTTGTTGCGTTAGATTGTTGATCTGTTCCAGTTGTTATTTGTTCTTTCTGCAGCTGTAAACGTGTGTTACTTTCCACTGGAGTACGCCAATACTTTTTCTCTTACGCTTTCTCTACACCCCTGTGTACCTGCGTAACGGTTTAACTTCAGAATAAAAGGCTGGAGCTCAGGGATGTAACCCGTGACGTTCACAGATGGGGGTTTGGATCACAGATAATTGTTTTGGATGTGGAAGCGTGAGAGTGTGTGAAGGTCAGTGGATGTGTGTCTCACTCTCAGTGTGTGAGAGTTGGCAGGTTTGTTACCGTCAAGTTGCCACTTTACACCTTAACTTGTGTGACAGCACTGAAGGGGAGGAGTCGGTCTGAAACTCCATGCACATAGAGACGGGCATCGAACCCAGACCCTGGAGGTGCAGGGCAACAGAGCTAACCATCACACCACCGCGCCGCCACTGAAACGTCACTATCCGGGCCCAAGCTCTAAGATATCAGCCCTATTACACCATAGTGTTTCATGACGTCATAGTGCGTGACACACACACACACACACACACACACACATCAAGGATGCAAAACTGTGAAGTGATCCTTGATATCTCAAATGGTTCAGCTGTGATGACGCCTTAAACTTGGGCCAAAAAGTGACTAATAACTTCCTGTGTGACATCATAGGCTGATGCTTTTTTCCAGCATCTGGGGCTTTTTGGAGGCTTTAACATCAAATTCTATTGTAAAATTGTTATATTGTTATATGTTATATTGGTGTTGGTACTGTACAGTCGTGGCCAAAGGTTTTGAGAATGACACAAATATTAGTTTTCACAAAGTTTGCTGCTAAACTGCTTTTAGATCTTTGTTTCAGTTGTTTCTGTGATGTACTGAAATATAATTACAAGCACTTTATACGTTTCAAAGGCTTTTATCGACAATCACATGACATTTATGCAAAGAGTCAGTAGTTGCAGTGTTGGCGCTTCTTTTTCAGGACCTCTGCAATTCGACTGGGCTGCTCTCAGTCAACTTCTGGGCCAAATCCTGACATAATCACTTCTTGAAGTTTGTCAGAATTACTGGGTTTTTATTTGTCCACCCGCCTCTTGAGGATTGACCACAAGTTCTCAATGGGATTAAGATCTGCAGAGTTTCCAGGCCATGGACCCAAAATTTCAATGTTTTCGTCCCCAAGCCACTTAGTTCTGACTTTTGCCTTATGGCTCGGTGCTCCATCGTGCTGGAAAATGCATTGTTCTTCACCAAACTGCTGGAGGGGGTTTTGGTACCATTCTTTATTCATGGCTGTGTTTTTGGGCAGAATTGTGAGTGAGCCCACTCCCTTGGATGAGAAGCAACCCCACACATGAATGGTCTTAGGATGCTTTACTGTTGGCATGACACAGGACTGATGGTAGCGTCACCTTTTCTTCTCCGGACAAGCCTTTTTCCAGATGCCCTAAACAATCAGAAAGAGGCTTCATCCGAGAATATGACTTTGCCCCAGTCCTCAGCAGTCCATTCGCCATACTTTTTTGCAGAAGATCAATCTGTCCCTGATGTTTTTTTTGGAGAGAAGTGGCTTCTTTGCTGCCCTTCTTGACACCAGGCCATCTTCCAAAAGTCTTGGCCTCACTGTGCGTGCAGATGCGCTCACACCTGCCTGCTGCCATTCCTGAGCAGCTCTGCACTGGTGGCACTCCGATCCCGCAGCTGAACCCTCTTTAGGAGACGATCCTGGCGCTTGCTGGACTTTCTTGGACGCCCTGAAGCCTTCTTAACAAGAATTGAACCTCTTTCCTTGAAGTTCTTGATGATCCTATAAATTGTTGATTTAGATACAATCTTAGTAGCCACAATATTCTTGCCTGTGAAGCCATTTTTATGCAACGCAATGATGGCTGCACGCGTTTCTTTGCAGGTCACCAGGTTACCAATGAAAGAACAATGATTTCAAGCATCAGCCTCCTTTTAACATGTCAAGTCTGCCATTCTAACCCAATCAGCCTGACATAATGATCTCCAGCCTTGTGCTCCTCAACATTCTCACCTGAGTTAACAAGACGATTACTGAAATGATCTCAGCAGCTCCTTTAATGACGGCAATGAAATGCAGTGGAAAGTTTTTTTTCGGGATTAAGTTCATTTTCATGGCAAAGAAGGACTATGCAGTTCATCTGATCATCTTCATAACATTCTGGAGTTTATGCAAATTGCTATTATAAAAACTTAAGCAGCAACTTTTTTTCCAATTTCCAATATTTATGTCGTTCTCAAAACGTTTGGCCACGACTGTACGCCCCCCTTTAATGCATGTGCCCGCTGTACCCGCTGTATTTCTGGTGTGCCTGGGCAGCGATGCCACAGGGTGCTTGGGCCCATCATTGTTGCTTGCAGCTATATTTATTATTATTATTATTATTATTATTGTTATACACAACAGCAGACACGAATGAAATGGTTGAATACTTGTGTTATTCACCCAGTTATTTACTGATACTAATACTGGTGTTGATTAAAATATGTTTCAAATATTTATTCAAATAATAAAATACTAGGTTTTAAAATAAGCTGTAATGTAGTAAAGACTTGTTCCTTCTCTCTCTGTCTCTCTCTCTCTCTCTCTCTCTCTCTCTCTCTCTCTCTCTCTGTCTCTCTCTCTCTCTCTCTCTCTCTCTCTCTC
>QNUK01001194.1:0-97576 GCA_013621035.1 Clarias magur
AAATTTAAATACAAATTTGGCTCAAAATATTTGAATCAGTGATTGAACCCATCGCCCTGAATGGCAGTGAAGTGTGGGGCTCACTCACACACCCGCAATTCAACAAATGGGACAAACATCCAATTGAGACACTGCATGCAGAGTTCTGCATTTTAAAGGTGCACAGAAACACCACGAATGATGCATGCAGGGCAGATTTAGGCCGATATCTATTACTGATTAAAATACAAAAAAGGGGAATTAAATTCTGAAAACACCTAAAAGTGAGCGAGCCGCGCTCACACCAATATAAAGCTCTGCAATAGCAAGAGTTGAGCAGAGACACCATCAGTCCCTTCATCCAATTGGTCCTGAGTCACTGCTCTACAACACACTGCCGTCACGCACCAACACGCCGCCGTCACTCACTAACACACGCCAGTCACGCACTAACACACCGTCACGCATTAACACACGCCAGTCACTCACTAACACACCGCCATCACTCACTAACACACGCCGTCACTCACTAACACACGCCGTCACGCACTAACACACGCCTTCACGCACTAACACACGCCGTCACTCACTAACACACGCCGTCACGCACTAACACGCCGCCTTCACGCACTAACACACGCCGTCACGCACTAACACACGCCTTCACGCACTAACACACGCCGTCACGCACTAACACACGCCGTCACGCACTAACACACGCCGTCACTCACTAACACACGCCAGTCACTCACTAACACACGCCTTCACGCACTAACACACGCCGTCACGCACTAACACACGCCTTCACGCATTAACTCACGCCGTCACGCACAAACACACGCCGTCACGCTCTAACGCACGCCGTCACGCACTAACGCACGCCTTCACGCACTAACGCACGCCGTCACGCACTAACGCACGCCGTCACGCACTAACACACGCCGTCACGCACTAACACACGCCTTCACGCACTAACACGCCGCCGTCACTCACTAACACACGCCGTCACTCACTAACACACGCCGTCACTCACCAACACGCCGCCGTCACGCACTAACACACGCCGTCACGCACTAACACACGCCGTCACTCGCTAACACACGCCGTCACTCGCTAACACACGCCGTCACTCGCTAACACACGCCGTCACTCACTAACACACGCCGTCACTCACTAACACGCCGCCGTCACTCACTAACACGCGCCGTCACTCACTAACACGCCGCCGTCACTCACTAACACACGCCGTCACTCACTAACACACGCCGTCACTCACCAACACGCCGCCGTCACGCACTAACACACGCCGTCACTCACTAACACACGCCGTCACTCACTAACACGCCGCCGTCACTCACTAACACGCGCCGTCACTCACTAACACGCCGCCGTCACTCACTAACACACGCCGTCACTCACTAACACGCCGCCGTCACTCACTAACACGCCGCCGTCACGCACTAACACGCCGCCGTCACTCACTAAACAACGCGTCATCACTACAGCGCGTACTCACTAAACGCCCGTCCTCACTAACCACCCGTCCACTACTAACAAGCGTCACTCACCAACACGCCGCCGTCACGCACTAACACACGCCGTCACTCACTAACACACGCCTTCACGCACCAACACGCCGCCGTCACGCACTAACATACGCCTTCACGCACTAACACGCCGCTGTCACGCACTAACACACGCCTTCACTCACTAACACACCGCCGTCACGCACTAACACACGCCGTCACGCACTAACACGCCGCCGTCACTCACTAACACACGCCTTCACGCACTAACACGCCGCCGTCACGCACTAACACACGCCTTCACGCACTAACACACGCCTTCACGCACTAACACACGCCTTCACGCAATAACACACGCCTTCACGCACTAACACGCCGCCGTCACGCACTAACACGCCGCCGTCACGCACTAACACGCGCCGTCACTCACTAACACACGCCTTCACACACTAACACACGCCGTCACGCACTAACACACGCCTTCACGCACTAACACACGCCTTCACGCACTAACACACGCCTTCACGCACTAACACGCCGCCGTCACGCACTAACACGCGCCGTCACTCACTAACACGCCGCCGTCACTCACTAACACACGCCGTCACTCACTAACACACGCCGTCACTCACCAACACGCCGCCGTCACGCACTAACACACGCCTTCACGCACTAACACACGCCTTCACGCACTAACACGCCGCCGTCACGCACTAACACGCGCCGTCACTCACTAACACGCCGCCGTCACTCACTAACACACGTCGTCACTCACCAACACACGCCTTCACGCACCAACACGCCGCCGTCACGCACTAACACACGCCTTCACGCAGTAACACGCCGCTGTCACGCACTAACACACGCCTTCACACACTAACACACGCCTTCACGCACTAACACACCGCCGTCACGCACTAACACACGCCTTCACTCACTAAAACATCGCCGTCACGCAGTAACACATGCCGTCCCGCACTAACACACTGCCGTCACACATTAACACACGCCGTCACGCATTAACACACGCTGTTACACACTAACATAATAAAGACTCAGGACCAAATTAATAAAACTAGCAAAGAAAATTAGAATAAACCAAATGACAGAAACACTAAAAAGTAACTTCTTGAACTTTTGGGAAACAAACTAAATTAGAGTATAAGATTCAGCGAGCAACGTTTGGCCGTAGAGACGGGCGAGTGACCACACCATATCACATCACACACTAATAAGTCACAAGAAATTAATTTCTATTTTTACTAGATTTCTATTTCTAGATTTCTAATTAATAATAATTTATGTGTATTGTATAAGAGAGAGAGAGATTGTGTGTGTGTGTTGTAAGGGAGAGAGAGAGAGATTGTTGTGTCTGACAATATCTCTCTCTCCCTCTCTCTCTCTCTCACACACACACACACACACACACACACACACACACACACACACACACACACACACACACACACACACAGTACAGAGAGCAGCAGCTAATGGATTGCTATTCACAGTGGGGGATCTGGGGTTCGACAGAACTTTATTTTTTCCAGACACACAAGAATGTTGGACATTGGAGGATTACCTGTTTTTTCTTTCAAACTGTTATAAAAAACAGAACCAAGCATATACAAAACACTGTCTGCTGGAGGAGCCCCTGGTCTACCGGGGCTGTCTGGACATTGATGGTTGAGAATGCGATCCCAGCATAATATCACAAGAGCGTGTTCAGCTAAAGAAAAACTAAATCAGTGAGCCTGGTCCTACAGAGAAGCCTTTTCCCCAGCTGGACAGGTGTGAGGGTCTCAGTGGCGGTTTTAGGCATGGGCGAACTGGGCATTTTTTCATGACTCCAGGGGAGCAGCACTTGGGCTAAACGTTTTTCTATATATGACTTTGCCGAGGTGGCGCCCCTGTGCAGGTTTGCTGAAAAGGTGCCGCTCTGAAGCTGTGAGAAGTGGAAAGGGGAGCGGAGGGGAGGGGGCGCGGAGGAATTTTCACCTCTCCCAAAAGGAGGGGAAATCCATCCAATGGTGGGCTAAACACTTTGACTTTCTTACAAATAGCGGCGTACGTTTCATTTACAATATTATAAACACAGAGCTATAATTTATTTAATTTTGTTTTTTCAAAAATTGTGTGAAATGGCTAATAAAAATGGTAATAAAATGAATAAATGATTATGTGGAGATGAATTGGTTTAGTCCTGACTTCTAGTTGTGAGTGACAGTAGGGGGGATTGGGAATCAGTTGATTGTCGATTTCAAAATAAACAGCGATGGAGAGAAAAATGACAAAGCTGTTAAGTGTCAGAAACTAGCAAAAGATAAAGGTATGCAACAACGTTCTCTCTGTATGATTACAGATGAGCAGCTGGCAGAGCAATGCAATACACTAGGCAGCACACTGCACTTTGAAGGGCACTCTGACTTGGACAGTAGAGAGCTTGTGCAGGAAATTAAGAACTTCCCTCCCCTGCCATCAAAAACCACGACCCTCCTTGAGCTCAACACTTTTATTCATGAAAAGGATCAGAGATCTACCCCAACTTTTGGACTGCTCGCAGTATTAGACTTACTTTGCCAGTGACTGTGGCTCAAGCAGAGAGGAGCTTTTCAAAACTGAAGTTGATCAGGTCATATCTGAGATCAACCATGTCTCAATAACAGCTCACTGGCCTTTCTATCATCAGTATCGATCACAAAAGGGGAGCAGATCTTGTACAATGACATTATTGATGATTTTGCATGAAGGTAGCCCAGAAAGGTCAGATTTTAGTTTCTGTTTTCTTTTTTGTTTGTTTCAAGTTCAGTGTTATAATTCTATTTTTCTGGAGTGTGGTGTGCTTTTTAGATTATTTATTGATTTACACAGAAATACAGTATATTTAATTAAGTTCCAAGATTGTTTTTGTGATATTGTAAGTTTTAAATTACTTGTGCAATAAAACAACATTGTTTCTGCAATACTTTGATTTTGTGTAATTTTTTTTATTGTGTGTGTGTGTGTGTGTGTGTGTGTGTGTGTGTGTGTGTGTGTGTGTGTGTGTGTGTGATGGGGAGGCGCCCAGGGAGTAAATCAGTGTAGAACTGCCACTGGAGGTTTTTCTCCTACAGTGCAGAGTGAAGGAGAAATTAAATGTTCGGCAGTGTCTGGTAAGCTACTGTATAAAACCTGCATCAAAGTTTTAAATAAGAAAAGACTGACTGGGAGGGTGGACACCCCATGGTGAGAGGTACTTGGTGTTAATGATGATATTAAACCAGAGTGGAGGGCACTGTAACAAACCACCATTAACTAAGATATTTGATGGTCTCCAATGGAGGATTTTACACGGTGTAAATTCTGTAAATACTTTTAACTCATTTTTAATTCCAGAGGTCACACAAGAATGTCCTTTCTGTTGTTAAAGGAAAACTGTTTTTCATGTTTTTATACATTGTCCCTGGCTGCAGTCACTCTTTTTTTTTTATTTTTTTTACAGGAGATTTTTAAAGGGTTTTAAATATACCAGGAAAATAGATTAAGGTGTCAACTAATTAAATTTATCCTGGGTCATGCCAAAGTGGCCATCTATATTACCAGAAAGAACAAAATTACACTAGACACAGACTGTGACAACATGACAATTCTGCACAGACAAATAAAATCAAGAATCCTGGTAGATTTAAATTTTCATAAGAGCATTGGGATTTAAAAATGTTCATCACAGTGTGGTGTTATGAGTGTATACTGTATGCTCAGTTATATAAATGATGAACATGTTTTTACACAATCTTAATTAATAGAATAACCACAACCATGCTCTTTTTATTCATTCATTTAATAAATTATTTAATATATGTGTATTTTAGTAAGATATCTAAATACTATTTTACTAACCTATTAAAGTCTCTCTCTCTGACACACACATTCACTCACACACACACACACACACACACACACAATCTCTGCTTCGCTCGCACATACAATCTCTCTCTCCCCCTCTCTTTCCCTCGAATGCACACACACACACACACACACACACACACACACACACACACACACACACACACAAAGAACAAGATAAAATTGTTTTTACCTGAAGACTTCTTCTTCTTTATAAACTCTGTGAAACATGAAGCAGTATTTTATATAAATTGCCATGTACGTTTGCACATGTTTGGTGACAGAAGCTTCCAGACATGACAACACATATAACACACAAAAAAATAAAATAAAAGCAGGAAATGGTATAGAATGTGTGGTGTTATCCATTAAATATTAGTGGTACTGCATAGTCTTGCGGCTACTGCACATATTTTTATTGCACAGTGGAAACGTTTCATGAGGTAGATTATCTGGGGGAAAAGCTGTCCTGATGTTCGGGGGTCCTTTTATGTTGAAAAGGTAAATTGCGACATGGGGATTTACAGGTGTTAGTGATTATTCAGGTGTGTATAATTGCTTCATTAATGCAGTTATAAAAGAGATTTCAGCATCTAATCTTTACTCCAGACTCATTTTGGGTCTTTTACTGTTTGTACATGACGATCAAACTCACACAAGTGAAAGTCAGGAACACATTATGGCTGAGAGACAAGAATAAATGTGTAAGAGACATTGACCAAACTTTATGCTTACTGAAATAAACTGTTTCAACATTATTCTGATTAAAGATAGAAAATTCCCACGATTAATACCTGGGCATGTGCACTTCAACCACATGGTAATAGTTTGAGTAGAAATTAAAAATTGTTGTCCACAGAGGACAAAAAAACACAAAAACATTATATATCTCATTTCTCTTAAAAACATTTTCTAAAAGTTTGACAAACTCAGATGTAATTACCGTCTTCCACATTCCGTCTCTGCAGCTCTACAAAAATAGGGAAAATATATTTAGGGATTACACATTCCTGTGGAAAACTGTTTAACACACCGTTATGATTAGTTGAAACTGTTTAACACTCTCTTATTATGTGTTGTATAAAACCAATTAGTTCACTTTATACTATTTTATATTTATATATTTATTTCTACATTTGTATAGACAGTAGAAATGTGTTGTTTAACACATGCATAGGTTTATGTGTATAATATTATATATATACATTATGGACTAAAGTATGTGGACACCTGATCATCACACCTACTGTATATGGGCTTACTGGAAATCTAATTTCAGAACCACGGGGATTAATATGAAGTTGGCATTGCACATGATGATCTTAGTCCTGTGTGCAGCTGCTCAGACATGAAAACCTACGGTGCCTTGAAAAGTGTTTGCCCCTTCCTGTTTTTTTTTTTTTGCCTGTTTGTTACACTTAAATTATTCAAATCATCAAACAAATTTTAATGTTATATAAAGATCCTAGTTTGTTGTCAGCAAGCTCCTACATCAGTGAAGGTTTACATAACATCACAAGAGTGTGTTCAGCTAAAGAAACTAAATCAGTGAGCCTAGTCCTACAGAGAAGCCTTTTCCCCAGCTGGACATTGTCTCACACGTGGACAGGTGTGAGGGTCCTCTCCTACAGTGCAGAGTGAAGGAGAAATGAAATGTTGGACAGTGTCTGGTAAGCTACTGTATAAAACCTGCATCAAAGTTTTAAATAAGAAAAGACTGACTGGGAGGGTGGACACCCCATGGTGAGAGGTACTTGGTGTTAATGATGATATTAAACCAGAGTGGAGGGCACTGTAACAAACCACCATTAACTAAGATATCTGATGGTCTCCAATGGAATGTCAAAACTAATTTTTAATCCTAGAGGTCACACAAGAATGTCCTTTCTGTTGTCAAAGGAAAACTGTTTTTCATGTTTTAATACATTGTCCCTGGCTGCAGTCACTGTTTTTTATTTTTTTTTTCTTCAGAAGATCTTATTGTTTTTACATAAATGTAGTTTCAGTTTAAAAAAATTTTTTTTTTATCTTTGGTTTTAAATATACCAGGAAAAATAGATTCAGGTGTCAACTAATTAAATTTATTCTGGGTCAAGCCAAAGTGGCCATCTATATTACCAGAAAGAACAAAATTACACTAGGCACAGACTGTGACACCAGGACAATTCTGCCCAGACAAATAAAATCAAGAATCCTGGTAGATTTTAATTTTTATAAGAAGATTGTGACTTGAAAATGTTCATCACAGTGTGGTGTTATGAGTGTATATGCTCAGTTATATAAATAATGCACTTGTTTTTACACATCTTAATTAATAGAATAACCACATAATTTTGTTGCTTTGCGCATGAAATTAAGACAGACAGTTTTTTTATCCAGCTGTATTTACTCAGTGTAACTTTTACCATCCAAGTTTAAGATATAACACAACATGTAAGAAAAAAATAGAAAAACTGCTTTAGAAAAGGATCACTTCCTGCTAAAAATGAATTGTTAACTCTAGACTTTGTAATATTTGCCCAGTCTTTCTTGCAGAACTAAAATCCATTCTACTGCCAGAGTGTGTCCCTGGAGATTTCATGGCTATGTGTTTAATTATATAACAGCTGTTAGTGATGAGTGTGGCTGAAATACCTAATTATATCCTAGTATTTATGAGGAATGTCCACATACTTTTGCCCATGTGGTGTAGTTAAGAGTTAATGTGCAATGTAAAGATGGTACTTTATATCAGAAACTTGTGTTTTTACTGTAATTCCTAATGTGCCTTCCTATTAAATATTCAATATGATTTCAAAAGCGCAAGTTTATTCTCACCTGCGTATTCCTCCACCTTCTGAAGCTCTGAGGCTGAAACAGATCAAATTGTTTTGAGTATTTTGTGTAAATTCTATAAAAATACATGTATGGAAAAAATAAGCAGTGCAATATAGAGATAAGGGAAATGAACAGTACAAAACTGATTGTAGTTATGAAATGTAATCGTCCTGTCATGTTATGTTGTTGGTCTTTCGGCTCCTCCCGTTGAGGGGTCACCACAGTGGACCACCTGATCCTCAATGCCCTATCATGTTATATGTTTGCTAAATGATGAAGCAGACGTTAAATATGACGTTACAGCTCAGTTAGGATTTCTGATCTTCTTAATGAATCCTCTACGAAGTGAAATCAGACTCATCAGATCTGGCTGGTTCGTGACATTTCTGATGACTCTGATGATCACTTCAGAGAGGGAAATCTATGATGATCTCAGTTGCGTGGTGGAGATGACACTGTGCACACATCCAGGTCATAACTTCACTTCAGCATTGCACTCTGAGTTAATCTCGTGTAATCAGTCCTCAGCTTTTAAAGAATACAGCGAGATTTAGTCATCACTAGAGTAGCTCCTTTCTGCACCTCTCGTTTGTTTCTATGTGTTTCTATCTATCTATCAGCCTGTCCGTTCTTTAGATTTCATCTCTTGTCTTTGCCCTTTGGATCTTTATCTGGATTGCTGCTGTGTATGACCTCACCTGTTTACAGACATTTCAACCTCTGCCCTGAGTCATGCTTTGCATTTTCTCTGTGTTACAGATATTCTCTGTGCATGTGCGCTTCAGATCTCATGTGATGAAGAATTTCCCATTAGAGATTTAATGCTTGTTCCGATTCCCCTTTGTCTGAGAGAGGAAGTGAACATCGGGTTTGTGAGTTTTCACTGTCTCTGATCAAAGACTCTTTTCGTCTTGCTGCCAATTCTTCTAGTCACTATACTTCCGGCTCCTCATAATTCCTCTACTTCATAATCGCTATGTCACAGGGCATTCCCTGTTCACCTAGGAAGAATCAGTATTTCTTAAAATAAAAGTATACACAAATATAAGTTTTTAAGGTCTCATTCTAGCATTAATACATACAGTATTGAAAAAGTCAATGAAAATGTAATCTCCTTTATGAGAAATCTGATCTACTGCATTATGATTGGTTGTAAGAATGAAATGTAATTTATGCACAAGATTTTTATTTATTTATTAGAGCACAACAGCGCGGCATGTGTTCAGCACGGTTAAACTTCATATCATAAAGTTTCCAGTCAAGTAAGGGTGTAATCGCTCTTTCACCTTCTCTAAAGCTGATGTGATTGGAAGAAACTACTTTAACTTTTCTGTTCAGTGTATATGGTGTATAGCAAGAAAAAAATTAAAATGCTGTCTAGTCTCTGGTTGTCCTGCTCTCATAATGAATGCTGATAAACTCTGATCAGATTACAACTTTGTTAATTCTATTCTATAAAAATATTTGGAGAATAAGCTGTTATGGCTCATGGTGTTATAATAATTATTCCACTGTAAATTATTTTATACTCTAATTTACTCAAGGCAATCATTTGTATATAGCTTTTAATCATTTGCATTGTGGCAGGAAAAAAGAAATCCCTTGAGATTGGTAGATGTTTTTAATTCTACAAATATATGTCATGCTGTCAGGGATAACTCGTAGAGGGCGTGAAGAGACTCCTTTGGTTTTCTGTGATTTTTTCTGTGTTGATGAGAGCGCTTACCTGAACCGAGGTTGCTCATTAGTTTTGTTATAAAGGTTCCTGAATTCACTTACTCTTGGTCTTGCATCTGTTTAAGTGGTTTGCTGTTCTGTTCTGTCCAGTTAAGTGGTTTGCTGTTATGTTTCCTTGTGTTGTTTTGTTGTGTAACTTCTGAGCTTTATATATATATATATATATATATCATGCTAATCTGCTAGTTCGTATATCCCCTAGCCTGTGCGTATCCCCTGAGTGGCTAACATTCTCAGTGCGGATATTTTACACGCCCTCATCTCAGACTGTTTGCTCTAACGACCCGTGTTTTATCTCACTGTGGCGTTCCACATCACTGCATTTATTAACACCACCATTTCAGAACATATGAGACAAACTGGTTTTAAACTTCCTGCAGGAAGAATAAACATACAATGATCTGACTGAAGATTTAGTTTTCATAAGATACATACCTTTTTTTGGAGTAGGCTATGCTGTGTTGCACGTTTATTGGTGTTTTGTGAAGATTTGGGAACTTTGTAGGGGCAGTACAGTCATTTCTGTGCGTGCCACATACTCTGTTGAGTTATGCCTATAGCCACGCCCACCTCGAGGGAAAAAGCTCTGTATTAATTCGAAAAAGCGATGCCAGCTGTGAGGTAATGTGGCACAAACTGTTCATAATGTCTTTTCTACTCAACATTTTGATTTAATGTATGGTGCAGTTTTAATACAGAAAGACAGGCAAAGGTTCATTAAATTCTGTCGAGACAATTTTGCGTGATGCTGTGACATAACCGGCTGGACAGACATTCAGAGATACAGACATATGGATACACAAACAGACAGAAATTTTTCTGAGACTTGTTTCTGGTCCTCCAATGTATAAAACGTAAAGATATCATCGAAAGAGTGAATTCTGACCAATTTACAGACAAAACCTTTCTTTCATTTATATAGATTGTCTGTTAAACAAAATAATTTAGTACCCAGTTGTGCATTCTTCCTTAAAATATATTCACTTTAAAACTTAGCACAGAGGCTTTTTCTATATAAACAGCCAAGTCCAATTTTTAATTCACTGAAGCTTGACTAATTTCAGATTTTAAACTGAGCATTGAGTCTACTATAGTTTTCCTTGACAGAACTCACTTTGATTAAGAGAGATTGTCTTCTTTCTCTTTTCTAAAAAATGTAAGTCTATCAGTTACGATTTGCTCCTGTCACGTTTGTGTTTGCGAGGCATAAATGCAGAGGTCCTGAGGTTCTTTAGAATGGTGTTTATTATCATAAAGAAAACACAGAAATCATACAAACAAATATACTTGATGTCAAAACAAACCAAAACGCGTAACAAGACAAGGAAAGCTCTAGGGATTATGTCTGACAGCCCCACAAGTCTCACTTCTATGTAAATTCATAGCAACTTGCCTGTAGTTTAAACCAGCGTCTGAGGCATCATTGCAGGTTGTAATATTACAATAATGATGGAAAAATTCTGCCTTGATGATATTTAACTTATTTCCCCAATTTCTTTGAATAGTTTATGTGGAATTGTACTGCTTGTGTCAGGGGTAACCCCTAGAGGGCGCCTAGCCCCCAGAGACTTTGTGTTTTGTAGTTCCTTTTTGTTCCCATTATGCACCTCAGTCAGGTGACGTGGGCACTCACCTGAACCGAGTTGCTCATTAGTTTTATTATAAATAGCTTGTTTTAGTTCTGGTTTGTGTCTTGCATCTGTTGATTTCACCCCGTAAATGTCTGTGAGTTTAGTTTGTGGTTCCCGTTGTCTTTATTCGTGTTTTGTTTTTACTTATAGTATTCTGTTTTGTTTGATTTCCCTGGCTTCTCAATAAACATCGTTCCTTTGAAACACCTTGGACTTCTGCGTTTATGCCTCGCACCCGAAAACATGACAGCTTGTCATTTGTTTGTTATTGTTTTAAGAGACCAAGCATTTACAGCTCAGGAGAACAATACAGCTCTTTCTATTTCTGATATACTAAGGTGTATCTCTTCATCTGACAATGCTAGATTTCTCTGTAATTCCTGAATTCCTCAGCTACATTTTCAGACCTACAGTATGTACTTTCACAAATGTTCCTTTCTATGTTATTAATTATTTTATTTCTCTTTTTAGAACTTGTATCTCTTTGCTTTGTTTCATGCCAATTAATACTTTTTACTTGTTCTATTGTTTTCCACATGTCAGGTTGTGCTCTTTTATAATGTATTCATGTTTCTATTAAATGCTTTATTTTGTACCTTTATTCTTTTTCCATGTCTACAATTCCAACATGGGACACTTTCTTTCACCTTTCTCCCACTTCTTTTTTTCCTGCTGATTGTGTAACTCCTGCATTGTTAATTTATTCAGTGTATGTTATATTTTAATTGAAGATCTCTATACATAGATTTCACTATTTTCTTGGAATGTCTTCCAGTTTGCCTCATTTACTTTCCACCTTGTTACTTTATGTCCTTTTATTCTGAAATTTTGTAATGATTTGATGGTAATCAATATCTATTTATATACTTGTACTTTCTCTGCCTATAGAACTCTATTATTGATTTAGAATATTTTCCTATGCTGAGAATATTTTCATTTATACTGCTTATAAATATTGCTACACCACCACCAACCAATACTATTTGCTCTTTTCTTCCAAATAGTGGTACATCGATCCCTATATAATAAAGTCTAATTGTGGTTTTTGTTATGCAATGTCAGAGCTGATTAGTGTATAACATGTGCTTTTTCCCCTCTGAAGTTGTGGAGCATATTTTTTTCCTGACAATTAAAGATCAAGTCTCCTTGCATCCCCCTTTACAATAGAAATTTTCATGGAAATCCTGAAACAACTGCCCGAGGACAGCAGGATGTTATGTTGTTTCTTTCACTATTTACCAACTTAGTCCTTTAATTCCAATGCATTTATTTAGTTTGAGCTGAACAGTTAATCTTTCACACTGACTGCTTCTGCTAATGTCTATTTGTTTGACAGACTTCGTCTTGCTATGTATTTCTTTTACCTCAGAGTAAGGTAGTCGCAGTGCAATCCTAATCTGCTCCTCTCTTAATGGTTTCACAGCCAGAATATATGCGCTCTCCTGCACACCTCCTGCATTTTTATTTACTCTTATGGACCGCTATTACATGACCAAATGTTTGACCTTTAAAACATCTTGTTGGTGGAATATACAGTGGAATATAAAGGCCAAAAGTATTCAGACAAAAGTGTATTTTTGTGTTTAATTACATTTTCTTTTGGTTTTTAAAATCGTGACAACCAAGATAATAAGAATAATTTATTTTGTGCAATAGAATTGCTAACAACAATCAATATTTAGTTTGAAGTTATTTGTAACCTGCTTGATGCAACTGGCAATAGAGTCAAAAAGACATCTGCAGCACTCTGGTGTCTCTCAACCAATGCCTTTTTGCTTCCTGAAGATCATGTACAGAAGACGGTTTCTTGACTGCTGCATTTTAACAATTTTTTTTTTTTTACTGTTTTTTATTTATTTATTTATTTTAAATGGATTTTGGGACTGAAGATGACCCAGGCCATAACTTCAGAAGCTGAATACCATGGTCACATAGCCAGGCTTTTAATAGATTTCAGTTAATTACCAAAGCTCTTCAGTCAGATAGGCTACAACTAATTAGTGAGATCTCCTTTTTTGTGCACAGGGAGATCTAAAATACATGGCATATGTTGTCTTAATACATTTTGGCCACCACTGTATATGTAAGATGTTTTAAATGCTAATAATTTGGGCATTTAAAAAAATAAAACCTAATTTTATAGCGCATGCAGCCTAGCTACAGTACATTCTTGATGACATTTTTTCATAGAATCAATACAGAGAAGTTATTGCATTTAGTTTTCAGTTGCCTAGCCTCAATAATTTTTGCTCTTATGTTTGCTGTCACATTATCACAGTTGTTGATATTGTAGTGATTTAACCTCAAAATATTAATCACGAATTGTGTACCTAAACTGATAATGTTTAATCTGCTATATTATATATGTAGGTAACAATATAGTGCAAAATGTATCATAGTACCAGTAAAGAGACTGATGACTTAAAACTGTGTGCTTAGCCACCAAGGCCTCAGTGTGACTCTACAGAGCAGATGTATCCCACTTTAGGATGGGAGCGCATGAACAATCTGTAAAAAATTAAGTGAGTGCTGTTTCATTCAGCCATAAGATGAGCATATATGAGAACATTATGTCTGGTGGGAATGAGTGAACCTATGTATTGAAGCATTGTATCTTGTTAGAAATAGAAAACATGTATTCGAGTATTGTGTTGGTGGGAACAGAATGTTGAAGTGTCATGTAAATGTATATACTATAAGCATGCATCGTAGAAGAGACGAGAGCTTTTCCTCTGCAGAGAAACTGCTCGGCTGTATTCTGGAAAGAATAAAGTCTATTGGCCTCAACATCCCTGGTCCCTGAACTAGCCATAACAATAAACTAGTCCTCACTACTCCTCCTCTAAATTATTCTCTGTTGAAATGAAACATCGCCTTTTTCTGCCATGACTTGAATTAGAATTAAACAAAATTTTGTCTCATTTCTTGTTGTCCTGGTTTGATAATGAATGCTGATAGACTCTGATCAGATTACAGCATTGTTAATTATACTGTATAAAAATATATTTGAAACATGACTTGTTATGGCTTTTTAATTTTCAATGCAATTATTTGTATATAGATTTCGATAATTAGCAATGTGGCTTACAGCTTTGTAGAAAAAATATATCCTATTTATAAGATCCAGTCATGCTGTATATGTATGCAAAGTTGTTATTCACCTCTCATTAGAGTTTGGTAGATTTTTTAAATACTACAAATAGATTACATGCTGTAGCCCTACAATCCTGTCCAGCAAGACCTTTTAATATAGATAATATAATAACATTCAAAATATTAATATATTTAATATGATGTCATTATTTTTTATCAGTGTTTTATTCCATGCAAGTTCTTCAAACTTTAATCCAAGAAACCAAATGAATTAAAGTTTAATTCAGAAAAGCATATCACTTGATTTAGACAGTTCGAATCCCCATCTGTTTGCAGATTCCTCCACATTACTTATTCCTCCCCCACTCCCACAGTGCCACATCATCAGTATGTACAGTAATGGATTCCCTTCACATTCAACTATTTCTACAAATTCAGTACGTCACAAGTCATTATGATAAATAATAAAACACGGCATCACAATAAACATTGGTCCAACAGTATACATTATTCTCTTTTTAGAACCCGTATCTCTTTGATTTGTTTTATGCCATTCATTTTTCCTCTTCCTATATTTTTTACAATATTGTCTCCAAAATACTTCTTTTGCTGGTTTTCCCAATGTCAGCTTGTGCTTGTGTTTCTATTCAGTGTTGGTTTTTATACAGTAAATGTGTCATTTTGTACCTTTACTCTTTTTATATATCTACAATTCCATCATGGAACACTTTTGATGTGACTGGTCATAGAGTCAAAAAGACATCTGCAGTACTCTGGTGTCTGGACCTTTGGCCACCACTGTAATTTAGGAAGAATTATAAATGCTAATAATTTGAGCATTTTATATATAAAAAATATTTTTAGCTCATGTAGCCTAGCTACATTCTTGATGGAACTTCTTCATAGAATCAATACAGAGAAGCTATTGCATTTAATGCCATTACATGTCGCCTAGCCTCAGTAACCTTTGCTCTTGTTATGTTTGCTGTCACATCATCGCATTTGTTACTATTCAATACACTAATCCTGGCTACTTCTCCTCTAAATTATTATCTGTTGAAATCAGTCTTTGCTCTTTTCTGCCATGTCTTGACATAGTTTAACAAAAACCTTGTGCTTTTGTCACATTTAATTTACTACCCGATTCTTCTTGAATTTAATTTTCACATCATTGTTTTCTCTTTTTATTCTTGAGCATTTCCCTTCCATCCTGTCTTCTGCCACCAGGAATAACAGACACAGGTGAAGGTGACCAGTGACATGTGATATGCTGGGGATGATGGGTAATGTATTTTGGTTCTATGACTCTTATTTTCTCTTCTGTATGGAGTTTATAGTCTACGTCACATTTTGTGTTTAATTTCTTCTTAGTTTAATTTTATGTTCATGTTCTGCTGCTACTGCGAGATGCCTGCGTCACTGTTTTTATTCCTTAGCTTGTGCTAATGCTGATGGCTACAGTTCATAGCCTCTATTCCTGCATTTGGGTTGTGCCTCTAAATATGTTTATAAATAAATAGTCATTTAGATCTCACTCCATAAGCCTCCTTCCTGTTTACGTCTGGTTATATAAATCTGTAAACATGTCCTGATTGGTCCAGAATTTGGCAGCAATCATTTAAAAAACACGAGAAGGAGCTGTAATTTCTGCCCCCTCTCCTGATCTGCATCTTCTTGTGAACCTTCACCATGTTAAATTGTGTCTCTAAGTCAAAGAGGCCAAGCAGTCTAACAAGCTCCCAATTACCTTTGTGATTACAGAGGTAACCTTTGTGCTCAGAGCGATATTGTCTGTCAAAAAGGGATGTACTCTTAGTCGTGCTTTTTTTTGTTGGTATGTTAGGTTTCTTCCAATTAAATTATTTGTTGAATTTTAAAGCATAAAAACTTTATTCTCACCTGCTTTTCTCTTTTCCCTTTGAAGCTCTGAGGCTGAAACAGATAAAGTGGTTTTGAGTTATTTTGTGTAAATTCTATATAAATAAAAGTATTGATCTGTTTAACAGATTAAACTGTGTAATATATTAATAAGGGTAATGAACAACACAGATCAGATTGCAGTTATTAAATGTAATCGTCCTCTATGTTAAATATTTGTTAAATGATGAAGCACACTTCACAAAGTGGAACATGATGTTCACAAGACACCTCCTTTACCTTTTTGATGTTTACTTCACAATAAATGGTTACAACCTAAGGTGTGCATAAAGTGGCGCAATTTGTTTGAGTAAACCTAAGAAGGTGTAATTTTAGTGGGTAGTCAAGGGGCATGTCTATTACCGCCGTGCTTACTGCCGCGGCAAAACGGCAACGGACAAAATAAATCAGTCGTATTTCATGTCATTCATGAAATGACAGCCAGGTGGCGCAAAGTGACATTTTCATTCGACGCATTTTCAAATATAATTAGAGCTTAAGTCATAAAAAAGTCATAATATGTTGTATCGAAGAAATAATACAGTGATAGTAATTTCCACATCTGAGTACCTTATACAACAAATATGAAAAATCAGAACCAGAGCTACTGACATTTACTGTATAATAATGAGTTAAACGAAAAAGAAAACATTAAATGTTGTTTAGACAGACGATCAAGTTCACTAGCTAACAATTTTATTTGTACAAAGAATGATCTGTTATATAGCCTATCTCTGTTTGTATCTGTTTATTGTTATTATTAAAAAAAATAAATTTTTACATTTAAAAGCATCAAACATTAAATATAGAAATAACTGGAACATTTTATTTTCAGAATAAAACATTAGAATAACTCAAAATACATATGAAAAAATGCTGGGTTGTTCCTGTAAAAACCTGGTTGGGTTATTTTGACCAAACAACTGGTTTATTCTTTATTCTCAGGTTTCTCCAAATGCAGCCTGCGAAATGTTTGAAATATTATTGTTATTGTGTCACAAAGTGTAATTTTACGAGTTGTTTCAGTGAGAATGCATGTGTGTACAGATCAAAACCTCCATCGGTTACTAAAGATAGTGTCTATTTCAAAAATCACCCCAACGATTTCGGACATTTAAGCTCCATGCGCATGTACATGCCACATGTATCCCACCCAACGCAGCCTCACCTCGGAAAGAATTTCTGAAAACTGCTGCTGGCTGTGATGTCTCTGTAGTGGTTAAAACAGCGGAGGTATTTTATTTTGGGTATTTCTAACTGGTAATCTTTGGTATAATATGGTTATAGTATAATATATTTCGGCTGTGTGACGCATCCTGTACTCTGCGTTCCAGACTCTTTGGTGGAGGATGTTGATGTTTATTTTTGTAAAGTTTTTTTTTGTCTTTTGTCTTTGTGTGATGTTAACTACACAAAGCAGTGTCTTCCCACCTGAGAGTTTCTCCAGCATACTGTACATCAAATTGATGGACATAAGACCTCATCTGTAAAATTTTTGAGGACATCAGTTTTTTCAGCCCACATTTAATCAATAATATATACAAAATATTTGCTTGGTTTTAATGTTATTTTGAAGTAAATTAATGAATAATAGTTAAAATAGTAAAATGAATAGTTTAAAGGTTTAATAGATAAAATAATAAGTTTAAATTATTAAGATGGGGAGTTGAATAAATTAAGATTTATGCAGTATAATCAGGGCCTCTTATTCCTATTTATCCTGGGTTGTTGTTGTTTTAGTGTTACTGTGTGTGCTTTACAATGTCAGACAGCATTCAAATGCAAATAATTCACCCCTCCCCAAGTGTGAATCAGCGGTTCTCACCTATACATTCAGAGAAACGAATGCCCATGTCCTCCCCACTTTAAGACGCTCTTGGATCTGACTTTCTGAAGACCTGCAGTGCTTCAGGCCTCTTCTTAAATTTGTGTAAATTTCAAATCTTCTGGATTCTAGATTCTAAAATTTATATTCCTACCATTTTTAATCCCTGGAATGGAAGAAATTCATATTTTCCTAATCATAACATATGTTGTGTTGTTTTTTAATCACTCCATACAAAACATTTCTTTGGTATTTTTGTAGAATATTAAAATTTTTGATTTTATAAAAAAAAAAAAAAAAAAAAAATATATATATATATATATATATATATATATATATATATATACACTATAATAAACTAAATAAAAGTATTGCACTTGTATTTTCCATTTGTAAAATAGCATAAAATCACGGGTTGTGTATAGAGTGATTAAAAATAATACAAGGTATGTTGTGATGAGGAAATTTTCCATCTCTTCCATTCCAGTGAATAAAAAATGGTAACAATGTCAATTTTGGAATCCGCAGAAGCTCAGTGGTCCATGTACAACCTCTCGCGGGTGAGACTTTCTCTAAATACGCCGTTTTTACTGCGGGGTGGGGCTAAGAAACATGCATCTCGGTTTACTGATCCACATGTTCTGTTGAAGTTTAGTATTCAGTGCGCACTGTTTGTTCAGTTTGTATATTATACTATATTATAGTATTATAGGAAACTCCTTTGTTTTGGGTAAAGTGACTGATGTGCAGAGCCACTGTTTTACTGAATAATATGTAAGACCTATTGACACCTCTCAGGTCACACCACATACACACACACACACACACACACACACACACACACACACACACACACACACACACACAGTGTGGATGCGCCTATAATTCACGCTTCATACGAATTACATAATCTGAAATTAGTTTTCCATTAGTTCATATAAAAGCAGACATTTGACTTTCTATAATTATATATATTTGTTTGGAGTTTCGGTTCATTTTCTGACACGCTCAAGTTTCTGACGCCCTCAAATTCACAGAAACCGATACAAAATAGTACACTCTGTTTTCTTTCATTATTTTACAAAATCATATCTTTTTGTTGTCATTGTGAGTGCACTTTAATAAAAGTAGAGTCTTATAAAGGCTATATAGCATATATAGTTTTATTATATAGTTTTTGCATCTTCCCATATTATATAGTTTGGCACACCCACATTTTTCTTATGCGCACGCAGAGTTTTCTGGTTACACGAGTATTACACATGATAAAATATAAAGGTTTTGACACTTACTTTGCTTAAATTCGATGCAAATGTCCTGGTATTTCAAAGCATTCATGATGCCATGCACCCTAACAAGGTTCCCAGGCCCTCTGGAAGAGAAACAGCCCCACACTTCACAGTGGGCATGAGGTGCTTTTCTGTTTGTTGCCAAAAAGCTCTATCTTGGTCTCATCTGACCAAAAAACACAGTCCCAGTTGAAGCCCCAGTACCGCTTAGCAAACTCCAAACGTTTGCGTTTATGATTGTGACTGAGAAAAGTTTTTTTCCTTGCATGCCTCCCAGAGAGCTTGTTGGCATGTAGATAGCATCTGATGGTTGTTTTGGAGACTTTGCGACCCAAAGATGCTATCATTTGTTGCAGTTCTTTAACAGTGAGCTTTGGAGAATTTTTTTATTTCTCTCACCATCCTCCTCACTGTGCGTGGAGGCAAAATAAATTTGCGTCCTCGTCCGGGCTTGTTTACTACTGTTCCAGTTTTTTAAAACTTCTTAATGATTCCTCTCACAGTAGATATGGGCAGGTGCAGGTGGGTGGCTATTTTCTTGTACCCATTCTCAAGTCTCTGACTTGTGAATGTCGACACACATCTGTCTTATTTGAATGATGTGTTCCTTTGTCTTTCCCATGTTGACGAGTGGATAAGAGAAATGGCCTCTGTGTCACGTCATATTTATACCCCAGGGAAGCAGGAAGTGATAAATTACTAATTAAATGTTCCTAGATACTCTGATCAACTTTGTAAACTACTGTAGGAATGACAGAAATACTTCAATTACATTTATTTTCTACGAATTGTTAGGGGTGCCATTAATTGTGGAACAGGTTATTTTATGAAATTTCCTCTTAAAATTCAATTTATATACTCATTATATTTTTCTACAATTTTCAGTGTGACAATATGCTTCTGAATTGATTTTAAGGGTTTTAAGACATCTTAACCAGGGGTGCCAATAATTCTGGAGGGCACCAAAAGCCAGCAAATGTGCAAACCCAAATGCTGTCGCCATGAGGCGCGTATACCACTTACCATCTGAATAAGCAGATCGAACAATATAATATTGTGATAAGGGAAATGTAAAACACAAATTATATGGCAGTTGATATATAACAAAATAAAATAAAAAATAACAAAACAGGAAATAAAATTATCTGTAGCACACTATTGGGTCTGACTCATTCCTGACTCCTTCCTTTTTACTTCCGGTTGTCCAAATCTGGACTCTTGATCTGAGCAGCCCAGAATTTGTTAGCATTAATTTAACCTTTCACTGTGGCTAATTGTGCCTCTAAATGTGTTTTCAACAGACTGGGATGAATTTCTAGTCAGACTTTACAAGAACTAAAACTGTTTTTAGTTAGTTACAAGAACTAACAAGCTCCCAGTTAAATTGTCTGTGAAAGAGGTATGTGCTCAAAGTAATATATTTTTTTTCTGGTTTTAATTAATAATCCAATTTAATAATTTGTAGAATTGTAAAGCATAAAGTTTATTCTCACCTGCTTCTTGTGATAAGAGAAATGGACAACACAAATCAGATTGCAGTTATTAAATGTAATCGTCCTCTATGTTAAATATTTGTTAAATGATGAAACACACTTCACAAAGTCACATGATGTTACGGCTCAGTTATTACTCACATAGAAGACACATGATTAAATGTAACATGACTGATGTGTTTATATCTCTGATCTTCTTACTGAATCCTCTATGGAGTGAAATCAGAACCTGAACCTGAATTTGTAATGCTTCAAAACTGTCTGCATGAATCAAGATATTTTAATGTATTGGTTTTTGAATGAATCTATATTTAACATGACGTATTGAAATTTTAGTTTAAGGAAGTTAGCTAAACAAAGAATTAATATTAAAACATCAGTTAAAAATAATCTACATACACAATTGTGTTCTACCGGCTCTGATTTCCCTCTATTCGTCTCCTTCCTGTTTACTTCCTGTTGTCCAAATATGGAATCTTCACCCGAGCTGCTCAGAATTTGTTAGGATTAATTTGTTAAATTGCCTCTAAGGGTGTTTCCACAATGTGGTCCCTTTCAGCGTTCAAAATGAACGAGACCAATTAGTGAATTCTCCAAATGAACTCCCCTTTGAAACAAACAGAACTGACAAACACAGTTTGCTGCAAGTCTGCATTGTGGTTCATTTACCAGTGCAATAAATACAGAAAGCTCTCCAGGGTCACTTTACTTTTTTGCTATAGTATTTTAGCCCTCTATGTTTGCCATAGACATATCAGGTGCTGTTGCATTTGGGACCCTCAAAAAATACATCAACAAATGTGTCATAATAAGGAAGGCAAACCTGTCCTGTAAACAAATATTAGTAAACAATGGAGCTCTGATTTTTCTGGATAGAAAGCAAGTTTAGGTTTACATTTCTCAGCTGATTTTAATTAGTTATTTTTAAGTTCTACTGTTTATAAACTACATGCAGTTGAAAACAGATTAAATCTGCATTCTCTTCTTAATAGTTCGGCTTTTAACGTATATCAGCTCTAGGCTTACATGAAATTAATTTCTTAGTGGAAGCATGGTGGAAAATAGTTTGTCATCATGAGGAATTGCAAAAATCCACACATGGAAAAAGTCTAAATAAGGCTTCTTTATGTAATAATTAGAACAAATAGAACGGAAGAACATCAAAGATTGCACAGCAAAAAGACATTAGCATTATTCAACTTTCATTGTTTATAAAATGCATTAAAACAATTAAAATATAATATAGTACAGCAGTATAATACATAGTAGTTTATAAATACATTACTTGGTATGTAGTATATTATGATATTAAATATTAAGATTTTAAAGACCTATAGATGAAACTTTTTGGTGCTTGACACTGATTATAAATTCCTGAACATGAACACACCTTATTGAATTTGCTTGCAAACTGTAAACGTTATCATGCTTTGTATCAGAAAAAAATCACAGTTCCCGCATTTACTCATGTGTTTACACACCAGTATTGCGAGGGCCAGTATGGCGGTAACATTGGAGGTGACAATACCCATGCTTGCTAGCTCATAATCTAAAGCAGAAAAGGTCTGAGAACTCCAGAGTAGTGAGAACTGAAAGGAGACTTAAGCCACATCAGAACTACAGTGGACCAGAAAGAGACGTGAGTCCTCTTTCAACTAATCTCACAATGTTAACACAAAAAGGGTTAGGGTCTCTTTCCTATTTGTCCACTTTTGGGTCCACATTAATAGGACTGAGTCTAGTTTGTTAAAAAAAAAAAAAATATATATATATATATATATGTAAAAGCAACTTAAAAGCACAAAAGGTTCATTCTTACCTGCTTTTTGCCTCTGCCTTTGAAGCTCTAAGAAAATAATAACAGATACATAGTTTGAATAAACCAATCAACAAACAAATAAACCCAAAACCACAGTAAGTAATTTTATTTATGTTTCCATTTCTCCTCTTCTAACTCCTTGATGGTTACTTCTCAGTACCAGTAAATGGTTAAAACCTGAGATGTGCATAGATTTGGCATGATTTCACAAGTGGCATGATTTGTTTGAGTAAATCTAAGGAGGTGTAATTTTAGGGCCCTCACATGATTCCACATTGATAGTTGAGGTGTGTTTAAAAGTCATTGCCGTTTCCCATTTAAACACTGTGAACACAGTTGACTTACTTTTTACTACTTACTGCTTGAAAGTTTTTTTTCCTCCTTTTTTGCTTCGTGAAGTGTATTGTGAGCAAATTGTGTTTACATCCCACTGTATACAACAAGAATAAAACTTTCATACTCTTGTGCTGCATGAGAAAGTGAAGATGAAGTTTTTTCTTAAACCAAACCTTCAACACCTGTCTTTGCTCAGTCAATTGCATCGGTCTCCTGTGTGTTACCAGAAGAAATATGCCTGAGATCTGGTGGACGATTTTGTTGAGGAAATTGAACAATTCAGAGAATTTATCAAAGAAAACCTCAGCAAGTTTCCACATGTTGATATAGCACTCTGGATATTTAAGACTTTGCATTTTACTAGCCTTCTTTTTTAAAACTGGAACTAGTTAAAAACAGAATGAGATCCACAGTGGGCCAAAACAGACTGAATCACCTGTCTCTGATGTCCACTGAAAGTGCTATTCTGCTCAAATTGGATTTTGCAAGCCACATGTATGACTTCTCTATTAGGAAGACAAGTAGAAAGCTTTCTAAAGGTAGGAATATATATTTATAATTTTGCTGCTGCTGCAATATTGTTGTAATTACTATTTTCACAACATCTTTTATTTAAATATTGCAAAGCAGTTCTGTTTGTGTTTCTATAGGGATGCTGTGATTTTGCCTGATAGGATGTCCTGTACTGATGTTGCACCTGTTGGTTTCAAAAGGTAAAAGCTGATAACTGGCTAGCAGATGGACTGTGAATTGTTTTTTTTTATTGTAGCCCTGTCGTAAACGTTGTCTCAATGTATGTTTAAGTTAATGAGCCCTGACACTGGAGCTGTGTAATACTTGTAGCATGCTATTGCACATGGCACTAAATTACTTGTGGCCCCACACAAGAAGTAGCCTACGGGCACATAACCACCTTAATCCACCACTTATAATTTTATGGTGATCTGGTATGTTTTAATGTCACTAATAGTTTTAAAACTGAAATTGCCATGAACCATTTTTACCCAATTCTTTATTAGTGGGCTTAAACACATTTATTATTATTATACATTTGCACATTTGATCTCATATCATACAGTTATAGAAGGTATTTAATTTTTTAATTATCACACTATCCTGTATCACCCAAATGAGTATGGATACCCTTTTAAGTCCTTTATTACTCTCAATGTTTCTTCTTTATGTCCTCTCTGATAGTTTTCCATGCCACCATAATGTAATATGCTGATTTGCCTAATGTTGCTGAATTAAGCCACACTGCAAACCTTTAAGTGTTTTAATTAAAAACTCTAATGTATAACTACTGTTACGTGGTGCGGAAACACCGCACCACGCGATGTTTTTAATTATAAGAGCCCTTATGCTGGGCGTTAGAGTGGGTCAGTGAAATAGGAGATAGTGAGAGTGCTTGTGATACACACGGGAAGACCTTCCCGTTTGGAGATAGCGTGGGGTTATTAATTAAGGAACTGAAAAGGAAACCAATGAAAACTGTAAACACAAAATAAACAGAGCTCCGCCGTTTACGCGAGAACGGACGGGGCTCTGAAAAATAAAACTAAACTTGTCCTCTGGGGGCGTTCCCCCTTACCGAGGGTTTTGGGAGAGAGAGAGAGAGAGAGAGAGAGAGAGAGAGAGAGAGAGAGAGAGAGAGAGAGTTTGTGCTTCATGCACTAACAAACTACTGAGCGTGCACGCTGGACTGCTGCGTGCCGCTCTCTCTAGCTCTCTCTCTCACTCGCTCTCACCGGCGTCTTAAATAGACAGAGGCTGGGGCTTTGCCTCTGTCCCTAAACAGCTGTCTGTTTGTCTTCTTTTCTTTTCTTTTCTTTTCTTTTCCCCTGATACCTTCACCAGTGCTACCTAAATGATCGAAGTGCGCCGGTATCAGGACCCTTAAATAAACACGCCGTCAGGTGCGGCTCGTTCAGGCTGATTGCCTGACGGCAGCGTTGCCTAGCAACCGTGTGTATAAATGGCCGTGCTTTTGCCTGTTCAGAACTCCGCGTGGTAACAGCTTGCAGATCTGGCCGTTCTGAACAGTTTAAGCACGGCTCTGCCCCTCGCGCGACCCGCGTCGTTACAACTACGCTTATAAGGTTTTCTCATGAAAAGAGCTGTAAACCTTAAAGCAATATCATGTTTCCTGTAATAATACGGTGATGTGCAGACAGAAACTTGATACTCTCTCAAACTTTTCATTCATTAAATATAGTTTATTTATTTATTTTATTTTATTTTTAAAGAAAAAGATTGTGGTAATGATAATTAATATAAACTGAGATTTTAAGACAGGGCTAAATTTAATCTTCCGCTTCACAAATAGCATGGCTAGCTGAACTCCTCATTTTCTGTGCGCTAACAGACCAGATACAAGTGGATTTACAAACCTTCCTGACTTAAAGTGAGTGTGTTTAAATGTGCTACGGATGTTATGAAGGAATTTTAAGATTACCTTTCTTGTAACAGATAACTGCAATTATTATTGCTCCGACAGCAATAAGACATGCTGACACTGAAATCCCGACGTCCCACTTCCAAGCCGCAAAGACTTTACCTAAAATAAAACCAAGCCTGTTACAGATATTTGTATGAACCCAGGCAGGAATATTTCATAAATGCAAGACACAACTGTATAGACAGAACACAAAAACACAAATGCACAAGTTATGATACAAAAATATTATCTTTATCATGTTGATGTTTCATCTTTAATCACCACATATGTAATGACAACTGTAGAATATTACAACATAAATCTAAAAGTTTTTTTTTAATATACTAATGATTCGGCTTACTAGTAATGATGACCTCTGCTTCAATCATGTGATGTTGTTGTTGGAGTCTGCAGTAAAATCTGTTGGAGTCACTATAATCATGAACAGTTATGCGGCGTTTCACACTGAAGCCCTCAGTCTCTCTGTGTCTCTGTGTCTCTTCAGCAGGCAGTATGTCTCCATCTCTGTTCAGCCACAGAACATCAGGTTCAGGTTTCCAACCTCTGGATTCACACACTAGATTAACCCCTCCTGAGTTATCATAACTCTCCATCATGATCACCGGGTGGCTTCCCTGAGCTGTAATCATGAAGAAAAGAGAAAGTTTTAAATATACTGAAATCATAGTAAGCTTTTAAGGTCACGTATAGAGCTAAACAAGAAGCACTCATCTATTAAAATTAATTCCAGACAGGCTGCCTATATTACATTGTTAACACACACACACACATTTTTGTTCCAGTCTTTTTGACACAATTGGATCTATATTGTGTACCAAGTAAAGACCTAGTACCTAGTAAATTTCCCTGAAAGAACTAACATTTAGCAAGCCATTTGTCTCAGTGTGCAAAGCATTTTCAGCAAGCCTGTCGCACCACGATAAAGTTAGTTTTATATTCCATTTCTGGCTTTAATAGCTGATTAAATAAACTTACAAATAAGATACAAACATATGCATATATTTTGCTAAATAGTCTTTAGGCTACACTCGCTTTCTTCTCAAATAACGTACCTTAACGGTCTTAACATATACCTGTACATTTTGCAAGCATAAACGATGCAAGCTTTATTCCCTACGGCGCGAGGAATGATTTAGGGATCATCGCAAAATGCATCACACCAACAAAAATCGTAGAACGATATTGATCTTCCCGTTTGTTCAGAAGGATCAAACTGCGAGTACGTTGCCACACTGTAACTATTAAACGAGAAATATCAGACTAGTAGACTAGTAGGAGAGAACGTTATTAGCTTTAACATTCTGTGGTCTGTTGACCAGAAAATCCAGTATCCAGCTGCATAGAGAGGTGTTGATTCCGAGATCAATAAGCTTACTAATCAGCCTGGAGGGGATGACTGTGTTGAACGCTGAGCTGAAATCCACAAACAACATTCTTGTGTAAGTGTTCTTATTATCCAGGTGAGAAAGTACCGTGTGCAGTGTTAGGGAGACAGCATCTTCAATGCTCCTATTCTCCCGGTAGGCGAACTGATGAGGGTCCAATGTAGGTTGAAGGCTTCTCTTGAGATGTCCTAGGACTAGCCGCTCAAAGCACTTCATGAGTATTGGTGTCAGTGCTACTGGGCGGTATCATTAAGGCACATAGGTTTGGAGTGTTTAGGCACAGGCACAATGGAGGTGGACTTAAAGCAAGTAGGCACTGTTGATTGATGTAGGGACAGATTAAAGATGTCTGTCATGACTTCAGTCAGCTGTTCAGGACAGGTTCTGAGCACACGTCCAGGAATTCCATCAGGGCCAGCAGCTTTTCGATTGTTTATCACACATGCGCTTTTTGTTTTGACACCAAGCGTCACATAATCACAACTGAACCAATGGTTTTTCTCTCTCTCTTGCGCTGCGGAATTTAGGGTAATCGTCTCCCCTGCTGGGTCTTAGTGCTCATCTCTCACGCTCATGCGAGTGTCATTAGCGATGTTCCTTTCTACTTTTTCCGATAAAACAGTCTTTCCGTTAATGTGTGTGTGTGTGTGTGTGTGTGTGTGTGCACGCACATTACACACAAACACACAGCGCCTACATGCACAAACGGAAACACTTATCTGTTGGTATCTATTATTATTTTTTTTTTAACCCTTAGCGGTCGACGGCATCATTGACGATGCCAATCACTTTTTTTTTCTTTGCAAGTGTTTTTGTGAATGAAATTATATTGTAGCAGCCCAGAAAAAAATATGTACACAAACAGTAAACAGTTTTATTTCCATACAGTTTATTGAGAAATAAATGTTTGTTATTAAATTTATGTTAAAAATTAAAAACAGACGCATGTCAGATTCTTGTCTCCACACGCGTTGGAGCCCCGCTCACGCACCCCGCGCTCCATTGACATGCAAGATTAATGTAAACGGCTCTATTCAGATGTAAGTAAATGCTAATTGCTGTGTTGTTTTGGGGAGTGATGTGCTGTTGCATGTCTGTGTCCAACAGAACAGGAACGGTTTATCTTTGTGTCACGCTCTCGGTACTCTCGTGCATTTCACTTGATATTTCCGTTCCCACGCTGTCAAGCTCCTCATCATGCTGGTTTGTTTTCCCACGCTGTCATGACATTTCCCACGCCCCCGGACCGCCCCCTTGCACACCAGTTTCTCATCCGGCGCTGATTTCCTTGGGTTGGCACGCCAGTTCTTCGCCAGATTATTGAGTGCTCTAGCCAATTCTCTTGCGTTTATTTTTGATTGTGATCACGTTACCGAAGTCTTGTTTCGTTTCTCGTTTTTCCCCGTTGTCTTACGATTCGGATTTGTTTGCCTCGCTGACGGATTTCCCGGTTTTCGACTCAGCGCGTGCTACGGCTTATCTTCATGTCTCGGCACGGACACCACGCTCACGGATTTAACGGCTCTCGACCCAACGTGCACGTTTTCTCGACCACGGCTGATCTTCACGTCTCGGCACGAACACCACGCTCACAGATTTCACATGAACTCAAAGGACTGCTCATGTCTAAACTGGGAACTGACTTTCACAAAACTCAGGCGAAAACGAAATTCTGTCTGGAATAAATCAACATCATCAGGAGTGTGTGACGTGGATCACAGTGTTGTTTGCAAACTGACAGACGAGAATGTGAGAATGAACATGGCAAACATATCTGCTTGAGGTTGAGGAAGCGCACAGAGAGGAAGAGATCACGATGGGAGAATGGCAGAAAAGTTGAAGGAGCGGTGGGAGGGGACAGAACTGAGGTGATGCAGCCTGAAGGGGAAGGTAAGTCAAAAATAATTTTTCCTACCAACACTTCTTGCTCTGATCGCAATGAAGAAAAGCTTGCTATGTTTTCCAGTGATTCTTGTGTGATTAATTATCTTAGAAACATCCACTGTAGATACATATGTTAAGTATGATCTTGAAGTATATCAGCAAAATGGCAACAATTGAATTGCAGCTCCACGACAAACAAAATTCATTTTGGTAGATTCTGTGCAAGTCATTCAGTCATTAAAGCATGTGCATTTGATGATTTAGGGAAAAAGAGTGGCAGATTACTGAACTCTGTGGGCACTTCAGGACATGCAGCTGAAGAAAGCTTCACAAAGCCAAGCGTGTGGCTTTTTCCAGGTGTACATGATACATTTGGACTTTTTGCTCTTTTATTTCTACCCAGTAAATCTAGTGGGGTGAAATTAGGTATAAAACTCTCGAGACTAAACCAGCATTGAGCCTGAGGATTTCACTCTTGTGATCCGTTGCCCCTGTTGTATGTGTGTGAATGGAAGCTCTGCACTTCAGCTGTGAGTTCAGTAGATGCTACGATGATAGACAAATAATACAGTAAATACATTATACTGTAACATATCTAATTTTTTATTACCCTAATGATAAGCTCAGATGTGTAATTAATGTAGATATAAGCAGTGTGCACATGAGAAAATGTCACACTAATGTCCCTTAATTACAATAGGGACACCCATAATTTGTTATTGGTGACATGTTGTATGAGTGAGAGTGATTGAGAATGAACCCCTGATCTGACATTACATTACAGCCACAAATGAAAAAAAAAAAAAAAGAGAAACAAATGCTGATCCAATGCTGTTAATTTATGTGATAAAGTATTAAAAAAAACTGAATATATGACAGTACATACAGTCACAAGACCTGGCCAGGTCTTGTGACTGTATGTACTGTCTTACAAGAAGACTTAGGTTATCAGCCTAGTGTATGGGCTAATGGCAAGTACGATGTAGGTTGGATTAAGGGAACTGAACTGGCGGTGATCACCCCAAAGTAAAATTTTAGGTACTACAATCCTAGGTCTTTAACTGAAATAATTCCGGTGTTTAATTCTTTATTGAAAGCTGTTGTCATAATATAATACACACCAGCAGAACAAGGTCATAACGCAAGCCATATCAAAGCTACAATTTGCACAAGTCAAGTCTTTAGGTCAAATTGTTTTGGTACAAGATAAAACTTTAGATCCAATTACAGTAGTAGTCCAAAATACTCTAAAACAAATAAGAGAAATGAATGCCAAAGTAAAAATAAAAAAAATTATAAGTGTTTTTACTGCAGAAAAGTTATTTTGATCTATGCAATCCTCGAGGCCCCAGTGAGCTGTACACTCATGGGAAGGGCCTACTGGCCCACAGTGCACTTAGTTAAACTCCGCAAGCAAGAATAATCTTTGACTGGATTAAATTTGGCATTATTAACTAATTTAATATTGGGCATTCCAAATTCTGAAAGGCCTTTTACAAAACCTGTTGATGAAAAGAATGGTTGTATGATTTCAGTCTTGTTACAGATGCATGAAAAGAAAAAAAAAAGAAAAAAGATCTGTATCTCACTTCTCAGCCAAATCAGGTCCTGTAGCAGCAGAACCACCCATAAGTTTATGTGCTGTAAGCATATTTTTGTAAAATATACTTGTGTACGCAGCAATGTAACAATATGATAATATTAATCAGCATAATATTAATCTTAGTGCAAACAATATTAATCTTAAGTGACAGAAGATAAAAGTAAGCAGAGAGAAGATCAGTGTGCAGAAGTAAGCAGAAGTAAAAAAGGACCTATGCAAATCATAAAAATTAGAAGTTAGTGGCAGAAGAAAACATAATGGGTTCACTCAGAGGTGAGGCAAGAAAAGAAGATGACTATAAGACATGTCGTGAAACATAAACAGTAAGGAGATGGGTAGTGATACTCAGTGTACCATGGGAACCCAAAGTACATGGGAAAAGAGTGACCCAGACATAAACTGTACTTTTCTTTTTTTATGAGGTGTATGATGAATAGACAAGATAAGGCGCTAGGTGCTGGACTCGACAGAGACACAAGCATGAGATAAGGCGCCAAGTGCCGGACTTATCTCATGCCCAGATGAACAAACTTAATGAAGGATTGAAACAGGTGTTGGTTACAGATGCTGCATGTGCACCTGCAGTCGCACACACATGTCTAAGTAAGAATATAGACAAATAACCAAAAGACACACGATCAGTTTTAAGAATACTGAGTAGACACAAAAAATAAGTACTGCCTTGTTATTTTTTATAAACTAAACACAAGAAGTGTAAAGATAATGGAAATTAATTTGCAAGAAAAATTTATTATAACTGGAAAAATCTAATAACTTGATATAGATGACGTAGGGAGTCAGATGATGAGGTATATGACGTAATAAAACAAAATATAAAAACTGTAATTATAATAAGAGAATTTATAAGAAAAAGTTGGATTATAATGGGAACATCTTCCAGGAATGAGGAGAACTTACAAAGGAGGGGGTGATAAGGATGAGCCCCTCCTCTTGAAATACTGTAGAATTCAGTTTGCTCTTGATCATGCTTAGATTTATGACCTAAGCATTCAAGCGCGGCTCACTTGGGTTTCATTGCTGCAATGAATCCTGTCTTACTTCATCCAGATCTGCATAGAGTCGTGAGTTGTTCTTTGGTCCTTTTTTACTAAAGTTACAGTGTTTGTGTAATATTTGTAATTATGGCAACAGTAACTAGTGTAGGAGAAAAATCTCCCACAGTGCAGTACCAGAAACTGAGAAGGCAGGTGTAGAATAAAGATAAACCCTTATAGTGGGTTACAGTAATTTGACATTTCTAGTTCCTCATGACTTTTCAGTATCATTTATACAGAAAAGCATCACACTTATTTGCAGCAGAGTGGTTAAAGGACAATGGACTTTGCTCTTACCCAGTGTATGAATTACTTGTTTTTATAATATTTACAGAATTTCCACCACTGTCCCCCTTCATCTACGCACGCAGGTCCTGGAGTGGGCCCACGGGTCCAGACTATCTTGTCACCCGGGCACCGCCCCAACCCGCTTCATGGTTCAGCAACGATTCTGGTGGCCCACGCTGAGGAGGGATGTGTCCAGATTCGTGGCGGCCTGCGTCATCTGCGCCCGCTGTAAGAGCGACAACCGACCGGCTGCTGGTCTTCTCAGACCCTTACCGGTTCCTCAACGTCCGTGTCTCACATCTCAGTAGACTTTGTCACCGGCCTACCTTTGTCTGAAGGCAACACCTGTATAATGACCATTGTTGACTGCTTCTCCAAGTCAGTTCACCTCGTTCCACTTCCCAAGCTGCCATCTGCCAAGGAGACCGCAGAGCTACTAATCCTCCATGTGTTTCGGCTCCATGGCCTTCCCACGGACATCGTTTCAGACTGGCGCCCGCAGTTCACCTCTCGGTTTTGGGGCTCCTTCTGTAAGCTCATTGGAGCCACTCCCAGCCTATTGTCAGGTTTCCATCCCCAGTCCAACGGACAGACCGAACGGTTTGCCTTCATTGCATGATGACTCGGGCCGCAACCACCTGGAGCAAGCTTCTTCCATGGGTCGAATATGCCCACAACTCCTTACCTTCTGCTTCAACGGGTTTGTCCCCGTTTCTACCAACCTCCACTATTCCCTGCCCAAGAATTGGAGGTGGAGACTCCCTCAGCCCAGCACTTCGTCCGCCGCTGCAAACAGACGTAGCTACGTGCAAGACGAACCCTACTATGAACCATCTCCTCTTACAAGAGACAGGCGGACCGCCACCACAGCAAAGCTTCAAGATATCGCTTAGCAGACAGAGTCATGCTCGCCACAAGGGACATCCCGTTAAAGACACTGTCACGCAAGCTCTCTCCTCGTTTCATCGGCCCCTTCATGATAATCAAGTTCATCAATCCATCTGCTCTCCGACTCTTACTCCCCTCTTCCATGCGACGTATTCACCCTACCTTCCACGTGTCCCAGATAAAACACATCGTAAATTGCCCGCTAAGTATACAGAGGTACCACTGTATTGTTGTTCTATGGTGTTGATTGAAATAGGTCTGAAATAATTTGTACTCTTTAGCTGATAAGCTAAGAGTAGTTAGTCTCCCTTAAGGTGTGCATTGTGGGCAGGGCTTAGCTAGATATTTTGAAGTTGTTTCCTATTGACAGCATGTTCTACAACAATTAGATCTACAAATATAGATCGGAAGTGCATAGCAGAGCGAGTACATTTCTTGTTTAGGAAGAGATCACTGAGTCCTAGAATAGACACTGACCTGTAGGGTGCAGATGTTATATCAACCCTAGCCCATTACTCTTAATTTTCTGACACTAACTGAGATGTGGATATCTTCACAGAACTCAGCAACACTGGCTGCCTTATCCTCTATCTATGGGTTCTCTCACTTCCATGAGAAACTGGCAAAGGTGGTGGTATACATCCACTGTTAGGAGATGTTAGGTGCTTCAAACTTCTCCCTTTGTCTCATCTCAACAATTTATACTTTGAATTTCACAATGTTAAGGTAACCTCCACCCATCAACCTCCACATCCTTGTTATATACCACCTTCCTGGTCCTCTAGGAGACTTCCTCGAGAAATGCACAGACTTGCCGATCCTTTTCCTTCTGAAAACACTCACTGTTCTTAGTCACTTTAACATCAACTCTGACAAGCTCCAATCCTCTTTCCTCCTCTCACTTTGTAGTTCCTTCTCACTAACATTTAACAGCTGCCCACACACAACAGAGGGAAATCCTGGACATGGTTGACTGCTGCCACTTTCCAGCTACAGATATCACTGCTATCCCATTTTACAACTCTGATCAGTACATGATATCCATCACTCTTACCCTATCCTGTCTATCATTCCTTCCAGACCCTGAATCCTTTTCTTCTCTATCATTAGAGATGGTACTTTTCTCTCCTCTCTTTCCTCATCCATAGACCTCCCAGGCAATCTGTCTTCTAAACTAAGGAAGGTTTGTTGGCCAGTGCATTGGATATCCGATGTACTGTGCAGCACATCACATTTTTTACTCAACCCACTGGCTACTTCTGCTCCATCTTCCCTGAATGTTGATGCGTTTTCCCTCTTTTATGATGGATTTTTTTTTATCTGCCAGATCTTCACTCCCTCTCCAACCTCTACAGTACAATTTTAGGACCCTCCCAGACAACTAAAGATATCCAGCACATTATGTCAGCCTCCAATCCTACAACCAAATTCCTGCTATAGGTCATCTCACAATACATTTTCCCCTTCATGATCAATCTTATAATATCATCTGGTAATGTTCCTGCTACATTTAAGAAGGCAAGGGTTACACACATCCTCAAGAAAACCTGCCTAGATCCTAGATCTAGCAGATGTCAGTAACTATCGGGCAGTACCACTTATCTCTTTTTTTCTAAAACGTTCTAACACCCATTGTAAACTACCATGATTAACTTGTATATCCTTGCAAGCCTTGGAAGCTGTGGCATGGCATGTTTCAACAAATTGCTGTTCATCCCAGGTAATTCACTATCAACACTCAAATCACACATTCAGTTACTGCACACCTCCCCCCCCTCCCTTTATTTTAATACTCCTGATTTATCTTATTAAGATATAAATTAGCAACACTTCCTGAGTTTAATCAAAAAAATTGTTAGAGTAGGAAAACTCTGAGTAGGGCTAGGTGTTCTCCAGGACTGGGGTTTGAAACCTTTGATTTAGTCAGTCATTGAGCTAACTCCCTTTTTAAAACCCAAACAAATAAAAAGATCAATGATAAATCCAGATTATGTATGAAAAAAAAAAAATTATGAGAAGAGAAGGTTTTCTGTAAAGTTAATTGTGTAAAGCTATGCAATGCAAAATTTTTTCTTACCCTCGACCATGATTTGAAAAGTGATGTCATCATACCAAGATTTGTCATGGATGAGACATTTGTATTTTCCTTCATCAGAGACTCGGACAGGTGAGAGTATGAGTGAAGCGTTGCCTTTCTGTAGCTCCTCTTTAAACAGCAATGTTCTTCCTCTATATGATTGAGCCTGATCTTCATATCTGTCTTCATGGTCTCTGTAGAGATGCACTAATGAAGTCACTTCCTCTAGCCTCAGCCACTCCACTGTCATATCCACAGCACTGGTGTTGGGTTTGATAAAACAGGGAAGAACCAGATTTTCACCAGCTACAGCATCAAGAGAACCTTGTGGACCAACCAACTTTAATTGCTCTAATTAAAAGAAAAAAGAAACAAAAATAACTAATAGATTTAATGGTAAAGACAGAAATAATCAGATAATTAGGACAAATTAATACATTTAAAGTTCCATGCAAGGAGGAATTCTTCAGTCAGACACTGAATGGAGTTTTTCCCTGATATTGGTTATGAAGTAAAAACCAATTTGTGTTATTTGTGCCAAACATAGCAAGGCTTATGCAATTACACTGCCTGATTAAAAAAGTCACCATTTCAGAAGAATCAAACTATTGGGCTGCATCAAGAAAAGAAAACAATTTTCAAGGACCTGGCTTAAAAAAACCTGTACGGAGATTGCTGAACTTTGTGGAAAAAATGTGGTTAGGAAAAAAAAACATGGATGAAGATTACTTAAACAATTGGTAAAATTGTGCATGGTAAAATTCAGTAAAAATGGATGCTCAGATTGTGAGTAACCCGGTTTGCGAGTGTTCTGCAAGACAAGCAAAATTTATAAATGAATTTTGACTTAAAACAACGTGTGCGAGTACCAAAAATCATTGCGTATCATGTGGCAAGCATGTGCTTCTTGTTAAAAAGTTGAAAAAGTAAGGCGGTAAAAAAAAGATGATTACGGTGAAAGTTTAAGAAGGAAATCATCAAGAAGCAATTTTAAAATATACTTAAGTCATAAAAAAGTCATAACAATATGTTGTATCGAAGAAATACTACAGTCATGGTAATTTTCACATCTGTGTATTTTATACAACAAACATGAAAAATCTGAACCAGAGCTATTGATATTTACTGTACAATAATGTGTAAAAAAAAAAACATTGAAGTTGAACATTGAAACAAGTTCACTAGCTGACCATTGAGAATGAACAATGATCAAAGAATGAACTGTTATATATCCTATCTCTGTTTGTATCTGTTTATTGTTATTTAAAAAAAATACATTCAAAGACATCAAACTTTAAATATAGAAATAACTGGAAAACTAGACTTTCTAAAGAAAACATTAAAATAACTCAAAAAAGACTCTCTAAAAAATGCTGTGTTGTTTCTGTAAACACATTGTTGGGTTGCTCATGTTGGGTCCAATGAGATGTAGTGAGTCATTTACAAATGAACACCTGGTTGGGTTACTTTGACCCAACAATTGGTTTATTCTTTATTGTCTGTTTCTCCAAACGGCAGCCTGCAAAATGTTCGAAATATTATTGTTATTGTGTTACAAGTTGTCACGGCATGCGCCTGTGATGGGCGTGCGCCCAAATCAATATCTCTCCTCGCTCACTCTGAAGCTCACTAGCTAGGCGGCCTCTCCTTCTGCTGGTGCGCGAAAGAGCAGGGGCACGGCTGGTGAGCTGTCGCCGCTAATGTCCCGGGCTTCTCCCCACGCTATAAAATGCAGCAGGGACTTCTCTACGTAGTCTAATCAGCGCTCAGCCGCACACATAGTTACAGAATGCGTCGGGGAAAAACAGCAAGGGGACTGACTCTGGCCATTTTAATAATTTTGCGGTACTAAATAGTATTTATGCAGCATAATCAGGGCCTTATTCTTATTTATCATGGGTTGTTGTTGTTTTAGTGTTACTGTGTGTGCTTTAAAATGTCAGACAACAGTCAAATGAAAATAATTTACCCCTCCCTAGGTATGAATCAGTGGTGCTGACCTATACATTCAGAGAAACTAAAATGCACCCCTCCCCACTTTAAGACCCTCTTGGATCTGAGGCTCTTCTGAAGACCTGCAGTGCTTCAGGCCTCTTTTTAAATTTGTGTAAATTTCATCTTCTGGATTCCAGATTCTAAAATTTACATTGTTACCATTTTTAATCCCTGGAATGGAAGAAATTGAGATTTTCCTTATCATAACATGAATTATATTGTTTTAATCTCTCTATACACAAATTTTTTTTAGTATTTTTTTTAATAAAATATAAAAATTCAATATTTTATAAAAAATGAAAATAAAAAACCAAAGAATATTCCACTTGTATTTTTCATTTGTAAAATAGCATAGCATAGTTGTGTATAGAGTGATTAAAAACAATATAAGGCAACTTTCCATCTCTTCCCTTCCAGCGATTAAGAAACGGTAACAATGTCAATTTTAGAATCCGTAAAAGGTCAGTGGTCCGAGCACAACCTCTCTCTTCTCTGAATATGCTGTGTTCATGGGGGTGGGGCTAAGAAACACGCATCTTGGTTTATTAATCCACGCGTTCGGTTTAGGTTTAGTATTCAGTGTGCACCATTTGTCCTGTTTGTATATCTGTTATGTTACAGTTATATTATAACACTCAGAAAGACCTTTTATTTGAGGTAAAGTGACTGATGTGCCTAACTTTTGTCAGCAGATCCTCTGTTTCACTGAATAATCCATGACTTTTCATAAATATGTAAGACCTATTGAACTCTCGGGTGACGCCCCACACACACACACACACACACACACACACCAAAACACACTGAAAGCAGACCAAACATCATTAGCACATCCCTGCCCCAAATAGCACAGCAATGAGCATTTACTTACATCTGAACTGAGTCGTTTACATAAATCACTGATCACTCATCATATCAATTTATTCATACAGATGTACCTGTTTTAGATGGAAATTCACAGGCTTGTTACTGAATGGTTTATTCTGATAAAGAGCCATAAGAATAGTGGCAGCTGGCACACCTAAAATAAATGCAGTATTATTATTATTTAAAATGCAGTAGCACGTCCTGACAATGTTTTAATTTTATGGTCATTTAGTTTCATTTATTTCAGTTAATAAATCTACTACAAATTTAAAGAACACAGAATATAAGATGACTCAGAACCCTACATGCCTAGCTTTTCTAATTACACATGATAAAATCTAAAGGCTTATTGTGTTAAAGTTTAATTTGCTTAAATTCGATACTAATAAAATTAAATTCTACATTTGTACTGTAATTTTAGTACTGTGATTATTAATTTGTTTAACTACAATGTTACACTTGATTTTATCCGCTACTACATGCAGCTCTAAAGGAGCTGCGGCTCATTAACCCTTGAGAGAATGAGGTGTCTAATCTATATATATATATATATATGTATATATATATAGCGCCACTCCGTGGTAAAAGCCATCAAACGTACAAACCCAAATGCTGTCGCCGTGAGGCTACATGGTAAAAGTATAATATCGCTTGTCTACCATCTGTAAGTCTACAAAAGTGCACATCAATATGCACAATTTTAAAGCAAAAAAAAGTTCAGAGTTTTATAAGCCTATGGTTTCTGAGTGTTACCTGCCACAGCAAGTTTAACTGCAATGAGACAGCGCCATTTTGGGGAAAAAAAATGCCAAAGAAGACCTACATTACCGCAGAGGAGAATGCAATGCCTGGTCACAAGCCCATGAAAGACCATCTTATTCTATTGTTTTGTGCTAATGCAAGCAGGGATTTAAAAGTCAAGCCCCTGCTTGTGCATCATTCCGAAAATCCATGAGCCTGCAAGATTTGCAAGGTGCAGAATAGCCAATTAAATGTTATGTCGAGGTCCAACAGCAGGGCTTGGGTCACTCATATCTTGTTTGTGAAATGGATCAATGAGGTCTTCAGTCTTGCAGTGAAAAAATACCTTTTAGAAAAAGATCTACCACTCAAAGTCTTGCTGGTTATAGATAATGCTCCTGCTCATTCCCTAGGCCTTGAGGATGACTTACTGGAGGAATTTGAGTTTATTAAAGTTCCTTCCTCCCAACACAACTCCACTACTCCAGCCTATGGATCAGCAGGTCATTTCAAAATGTAAAAAGCTTTACAGCAAAACTTTACTTCAGCAATGCTTTGAGGTGACAGAAAGAACAATCTTTACCCTCAGTGTTTTTGAAAAAGATCATTTCCACATCGTCAACTACCTCAAGGTCATTGATAAAGCCTGGGATGGGGTCACCAAGAGAACCCTTAATTCTGCTTGGAAAAATCTGTGGCCTGATTGCGTTCTTGGACATGACTATGAGGGGTTTGCTCATGAACAGGAGTCACCAGTTATTGATGAAATTGTGTTTTTAGGAAAGACTGTGGGACTGGAGGCTGGAGGTAAATAAGGAAGACATTGAAGAGCTAGTGGAGGAACATAACCAGGAGCTAACCACCGACAAACTGATGGATCTTCAGCCTTGTTGTAGCAATACGCACAATGAATCTGTGAGATTCTCAAAAAGAGGCAAAAGCAGGTTTCATTAGATAGGTTCCTGGTTTCACAAAAAGAGAAAGAGTCTAGTAAGCCAACAGACAACAGTGATAGGTAAATAGTGATTTTACAAGTTTTTTTTTTTTGCAGATTAATTTTTCATTTTTACTTTAAGAGTGAAGGTTACTTTGTTTTATTTTTACTTTAAAAGTCCAGGTTACTTTTTATTTTTAGTCTTTATTTTATATACTTTGGATAATTTTGTAATAAATATTTTAGGTTATGGAACAAATCATCAGAGTTTGCCTTATTTCTTATGGGGAAATTCGCTTTGATATTGTAAGGTTTTATAATATTATAAGACATTATAATCTAATAAGAAGATTCCTGTGGCCTGAGAACAGACCCCTCACTGTGCTTCCTTATGCCTTCTGTGGTAACACCTTCTATATCCTGTGTCCAGACGAATATACATCCAAATGGCTCTTGTCTGCTAGAACCCTTTTGTTTAATCAGGAGAATGCAAATGTATTTCCTCTCTCCTGTCTGTCTCCGGATCCCTCTATGACTGACATGTTAATGACTGGTTCTTTTGATGTTCGGGACGTAGCACCGTTTAAATGTGCTCTCTTTGCTGAGAATAAACAGAGATCTTCAGATCTCCGTTTGCCTGCGTGTGTGTGTGTGTTTGTCTCTCCCAGCCGATCGGGCCCAGACCGGTAAGTATATCAAGGTGCAGCGGACACAACAAGAAATAACTCTTATTCTCTGAGCTTAAAAACTTAGCTTGGACACACATCTTCTAAATTTAAAACCTAACTTTTTCTAATGCTTTTGGAATGCTCATAAACCAAGGCTTGAATGCAATAGTTAAAGTTAGAGTATTTCCATGTGCACTCAATCACAGGACTGGGACTAAACAGCAGTGTTGCTATAAGAAAACCACTTGTTAGTGAGATTAATCAGAAAAAAAGGCTTTAACATACCAGGGATCATAAAGATAACACTTTGGAGCATTGGAAAAAGGCTATGTGGTCTAAGGAGTTCAGTTTGAGCCTAGACCGAGGAAAGTGCATGAAGCAATACACATCATGCATAGTGCCCACTGTACCAACCTCTGGAGGCAGTGTTATGATGTGGGGTTGCTTCATTTGGTCAGGTCTAGGCTCAAAAAGTTTACAGTATGTGGCAATAAAATGTAGTCAGCTGATTACCAGAATGGACTGTACTGAATGCTAGGGTATCACATCAATGGAGCTTTTCTTCCCTGATGGCACAGGCATACTCCAGGACTCTGAGAGCATGAGAAATCATTTTCACACACAAACTGGCCACAAGGTGACTGGATAAATTCTTAGATTGTGTGACTTTAACAGTAGGTTTAACTGAAACAGATATATTGTTTTTGTTTGCCTACAAATTGGATAGGAGTGTACAAATTAGCTGATGAAAATATAAATATGGAATGAGCAATAAATATAATTCCAAAAACTATTTCCCTCTTCACCTTTGTGGTGATCCTAATATCTGTGGAACTCATTTGTCTTTTAGGTTGTTTAGTAAAGAAGTTACTTATATCTGGATTCTTTCTTTTCCTTAGTGCACCACTCACAGCTACTGAGATCTTTCTGGGTTTAAGGCAAACAACGATGGAGGAACAAATGATTTATGATCAAGTACAGAGACAAATAAGGTGTTCACATATTAAAGTTATTGCCAGAAAGGCTGACTATCTTGATCTTATTAGCTAATGCATACACGCATTCAAAAAAAAATTTGTTTTCAACATTATATATTAATCGTGAAGACATTGAAATGATGAAAGAGCACATAGAATTATGTAGTCAACTAAACATTCAGGAACTGTCTGTTTATCCGTCTAATAAAAACATGGTGGTTAGAACCAAAAATCTCAAATTCTAACTCATCAGAACAAAAGAGAGTGTTTCACTGATACAATGTCCATTCTTTGTGTTTTTTGGAGACTGTCTCCTCCGAACAGCGGATGTTAAAATATGTCTGCCGCGTAGGTGCTATAAATTAGTGGTTTCTGAGGCTGGTCATTATAATAAACTTACTGTATCCTCCAGCAGAGTTAGCTCTTGGCCTTCCTTTCCTTGGACACTCTTCATGAGAGCCAGTTTCATCAAAGCATTTGATGGTTTTGGAGAATACATTTTTGGGATACATGCGAGGATTGTTGGAGTTGACTGACCCTAAGTAATTGAGTGTTTCAAATTTGTACAGTAGTTATGGTAGCATGAATAGGGCTATTGACCCACCCTTCCCACGCACAAGACAGCTGATGGTGTAAAGCACATTAAGAAGGCAAGAAATGTCACAAATTAACTTTTGACAAGGCACACCTGTGAATGGAAAACCATTACACGTGACTACCTCATGAATCAAAGCTAAATGTTGTTACTTTGGACAATCTAATATAATATATTAGATATAATAGATATAATAATCTCGATTGTTGAACATTTTTGTTTATTACATAGTTCCGTACACGGGGCATACCGCCAATGTTCATAGTTGTAATTAACATAGTAATGAATGTCCAATGTTAAAAATAATAAAAATAAAAACCACTAAAGGAAAAGGTATGTTCAGCCTTTTGACTGGCAATGTGCATGCATGCATACATACATACATACATACAGGTACATGCAAATTCAACCCTGCAACATAAAGTAGATAGCAGGACTTTTGCAACTTAAGGACATGACCATTCACAAAACTGCCACTCACTGGATGTTTTTTTATAATTTTTTTTTTTTTTTTTTTAATTATAGCACCATTCTGAGGAAATTCCAGAGACTGTCATCCATGGACAGCAGTTATAGAAATACTCAAACAAATCTGTCTGACACTACTAAAAGAGATCAGAGTTTTGTTCTTATGGTTTATGTGAACGTTGCCTGAAATTGATTGCCCACATCTGTGTACAGTAATTTAATACACATCACTGTTGCTAAACAGTCGACTTATTTGACCATTGCGTGAAGGTCTAGGTGTGTAGGTGTTTCTATTAAAGTAGTTGGTGAGTAAATGAAAAGTCTTGTTCCATGCAGATATTGCTGGTTGGTAGTGCTAGGACTTGACCACACCACCTTCTGATCTGTAATTCAAATCCTTAAGAACTGAGCCACCAGAGCTAGTTTTTTTTTTTATTTTTTTAGTACATCCACAAGCATTTCTAATACCGAATTAACACCAGTTATACATTGCACTGACTCAGTACTGGTTATTTGGGTTAGTTGTGGTGACTCAGTCCTTAGGCTTTGCCTTACAGTTTAGAACAGGGGTGGCCAAGTTCGGTCCTAGAGAGCCGCAATCCTGCAGAGTTCAGCTCCAGCCCTGAAAAAAAAACTCTCCTGCCAGTAGCCTTAGTAGTCCTCAAGACCTTGATTAGCTTGTTCAGCTGTGTTTGATTAGGGTTGGAGCTGAACTCTGCAGGATTGCGGCTCTCTAGGACCGAACTTGGCCACCCCTGGTTTAGAATGTTGTGTGCTTCAATTCCAGCATTGCTCATTTATATCCTGTATCAGTCAAATATATTTACTGGATTTATGATATTGCAATATTTTATTGTAAATGTTTTAAAGTTAATTACTGTGAATTTTAGACAGCTTTACAGTTTACAGGTGTAATGATGCACTTAAAAAAAAAACGTGTACTTTGGTGCATAGCATGCATAATGTACTGTATGTGTAAGTCCTAGCATACACATCAATTTACTTCAATATTTTTTCATTTTGTGAAGCTGCTTTGAGACCATTGTTAAAAGCGCTATATGTCATGAACTGCTGGTAATGGCTTGTGTTGGTAGCCATTGGGCTGAAGTAAGGCGGGCATAGACGCAGAGGGGTAGTTTGAAAAAGTCCAGAAACTTCCAACAAATGATGTTGGCTTACGGATTGGAGCACGACACAACATTAAACAAATGACAGACAGACTAATATTTAACACAGACAGGAGGACTGACTAAACATGGAGACCTAGCCTACTAGCTGTTACACACACTAGCTGCTAAGCTGGATGCTAGCTAATCAGACTATTTGCTAACAGACTAGTAGCCAGAGGCCTAAGGGTAAACAGACTGGGTACACAGCAGACTAGGTAGGGGACAGACTAAGAACTAGCAAGTTAGTGGCTAAGCAGGTTAGTATCTAAACAGACTAAGATCTAAGCAGACGTGGAGACTAGACAAACTAGGAGACTACACAGACTAAGAACTAGGCAGGTTAGTATCACCATGTTAGTAGTAAGACAGACTAAGATCTAAACATTCAACAGTGCTACTTACACAGGGGGAACCAAACAGACTACAATACAAACTAATACATTTAACAAAGACTGCTCCACAAAACATATGCCAAGATAACTAAAACAGACCATAACCAAACCAAAGGAAAGCCCAACTGACAATAATAATGCTTGACCCAGTTTCCCAGAACAAACAGCTATTTATAGAATGTCTAATTAGCTACCTCGGTTCAGGTGAGACCTCATCACCTGACCGAGGTGCCTTCTGGGAAACCGAGTCTACGAACAAAAATTACAAAACTAACCATGGTGCCCTCTGGTGGTGAACCCTCACACTATATAAATAAAATTTATTTAAATTGAATTGAATTGAATTGGACATCACCCAAATGCAATGAACATTCCTGTCAACTTAACCTTAAAAGGAATGGCTGTTTTTGAAACTGACACATTAATATAATAATTGACAGAAATCCTTAAGTTACAGAAAGTTATTTTATTGAAGATTAATGAGGATCAGCTTGTACTTCAGGACTATAATGCTGTAAAAATATTTCAGTGCTCTTACCCAGAGAGACATTTATAGAGTTTAGATACAGGTTGTAGCAAAACAAATGCAAACATGAACAGGTCTGATTAGTTTACTTGATTCCACATGTAGAAGAGGTTCTAGTCTCTGGGAGTTTTGTTTTCACAAAGAAAAAATTCTTTATAATTGTGAATCATTACACACTTCTACATGTCACGTTTTTGCACAGAGATTGTCAGAATATTATACAGAATGTTTATCTGTTTAGTTTTATTTATATATTAACAGCAAATTAGTCTGCTTCCAGGCTCTATTTCAGTGTTCACAAGTAGACCAGAAATAAGTTCTATTATATATAACATTAATTCCACAACCATAGAATTCACTAATGCTTACACACGCACACGCACACACACGCACACACACACACACACACACACACACACAGTAAGTGAGAGCGAGAGAAAGAAAGAGAGAGAGAAAATATTTTTTCATACCTGATTGAGATTCCATGAAGCTGTAGAAAATCAGGAGAGTCACACAAACAACCACCATCCCTGAAAGACAATTTTGTATTATCTCATCAAAATAAATGACACTACAGATATACACTATAGCTGTACTATAACTACTACTGTTTTTAGCACAAATTAACTGATTATTTCTCTCTTCCAAAGTTCACTCTTTCACAGTTGGTGTACTTTCGTTTTTGGTCCTTTGGGAGACACACCCTTTTTCTAAAGAAACATAATAAGAAGTGAGGTGTGATCTTTAAACAGACTGGTTTACAGAACATGCAGTAGTAGTATAATACTAAATTACACTATTTTATGTATGAACACCAAATTACACTGAACTTTTTAAAAAGGAAAAATCCACCCTGGATAGCATACATGTTAATCTTTATTATTATAATGTGATCTTCAGTGGTGTTCAAAACATATTTTGTAACAAAATTCCAAGTAGAATTTTTAGTTTTAATTTCTTTCATCTACATGTTCATATTTTTTTTTTACTTTTGTTTAATCTTGCAGTACCCAGATTGCTTAAAGTGGCATTAATAGCTCTCATTTTAACTCTTCATACAGATGCTCTTTTAATTCCCACAGTCCTGAATTAGATCCTGAAACAGTACAATCTTAAGCTTTTATGAATCATAGGGAGATTGTAATGAATGGCAAATATTAATAGGTAAGAATCGAAATAAGAACCATAATAGAACATGACAGGAAAGCTTTAGAATAAAAAATGATTGACTCCTGCACATAGACATAAAAAAGTCTTTGCATGAGGCAGAGACAGAAAGCAGTAAGGAGAGATGAGAGTTGATGTAGTTGATGATAAATATGTGCATAAAAACCCTTCTGAAATCAACATACTAGTTCATCTGTAACTAAATTATATCCTATGATTAAAGTCACAGTGACCACACTTTACCTATTCTGATGTGATATAAACATTAACTAAAGCTTTTGACTTGTGTGCATGTATCCACTCTGCTTCTGCCACATGATTGGCTGACTGAATAAATAAAATGACCTGCATAAATGAGCAGGTGCACTAGTGTTCCTTTTATAGTGGACCACGAGTCTGTACAGTATATACTTTGTTTTAAATTGATGACTTAGTTCATAAAGTGATTTTGAAAGTGAGTTTGAAATGATCTTTGCATATAAAATATTTGTATTAATCTTTATTATTGTGTAATATGAAAACATGTTAATGTACAGCAGGTTTAGCAGCAGCATTGATAATCAATCTGATAATAAAGTAAATCTTAAGAACATTCTTTACTGAGCTGACTGCTGCTTAATGTCTTCTGTAAATATACTATAAATAAATAAATAAATAAATAAATAAACAGCACAAATAACAAAATATATAGCAACTACACAACAGAGCAGCCGAACTGGAGTAGGCTCATTAACCGTGGACACTTACAGAGTAATTATTAGAAATAATGATATCTACATAGAGTACAAATTCAAATATTATGCAACATTTTACAGTGTATATGTATAAAGACCACATGCATAAAGTAGTGCTTCACACTATCAGGTAATGAAGACAGTTACAGTTCCGGGTAAAGATTCCTTATTTTAGTATAGATAAAGAAATCTAAAATCAACTGAATAAAGCAGACATAAGTCAGGTGACATGCAAACAGAGCAACAGACTTATATATATATATTATGAATGTAAATATAATAACTGGAAAGGCTGTAAGATTTGGTATCCACAGGTACATTTTACTGAGTGTATAATTCATAATGAACTGTAGATCATGACTGTACTTATGTATTTAATGTGATTGTGTAATAAAGTCTAGGTGTGTTTAAGCAGTGAAGGTGAAGGTGAGAGAATGTGTAATGGTTGTTGCATACTGGGAGCTGAAATTAAAACTCCAGGCCTGTAGCGAGATGCAGATCTAACCTGATCAAATCAAACTAATTTTGCCAAAATAATTCTGTGTTACAGCCATCATCAGTTTCTGAAGGTCACAACTAATGCAAACAACAATAACTGAACTAATAACCTAGTAACAATATATTGATTTTGTGTATGATTATGTACAAATACAATAATATTTTAAATACATCACAAAACATATAGAAACATATAGAATTAACATGATGCTGAAAACAAAACACACACAGCATTAAACATTATTTAAAACTGTAAATTCATTAACAGCTATAAACCTCTCTCTCTCTCAAACACACACTCACTCACTCATCATCTATACCACTTAATCCTGTATTCAGGGGCCTGGAGTCTATCCCAGGAGACTTAGGGCACATGGCAGAGTACAACCTGGACAGGGTGCCAATCCATCGCAGGGCACAGACACACACACACACACATACACTCACTCACTCATTCACACACTACGGGCAATTTGGGAACGTCAATTAGCCTAACCTACATGTCTTTGGACTGTGGGAGAAAACCGGAGTACCCGGAGGAAACCCACCAAGCACGGGGAGAACATGCAAACTCCATGCACACAGAGACGGGAATCGAGCCTGGCCGGGGATCGAACTCGGACCCTGGCGGTGCAAGGCCTCACACACACACACACCTTTACAATAATGAACACTCATGTGCTCTGCCCACTGCTGGACAACTGTAGGAACTACCACACATACATATTTTTTCCTTCCTCAGCTCAACCTACAGCTGTTACACTCATTGTCTATACAGTGGAACCTCGGATTGCGAATAACGTGGTTTAAGATTTTTATTACATTTTTTATCGGAAAACAAGCAAGTATTAGATTACGAGCGCCGAGTATCATATATCACGCATGCGACTCTTATTTTGACACCGAACGGCAAGTGATCACAACTGAGCCAATGATTTTTCTCTCTCTAATCTCATAATCAAACAACATGGGTAATATATTAATATATACAATACTGTGTGAAAGTCTTGAGCTACCTATAATTTCTTATATTAATATATATATATATATATATTAATATATATATAAATGGTGTAGATTACAAATGTTTTACTGTGGCAGGCGGCTATGTGCCTAGATATACTATTTAAAAATTAGTTGTTTATGTAACAATCTCTGCAGCATCTAGATAGAGTCAAATGGAGGGACAAATGGGGGGCAATCAGAACCCTAAACAAAACGTCATTACCCTTTGTACATGTTGGTATACCGGTGTATGTACGCACATGTAAAAAGTCCAGTAAGCAGCGTTAACACAGTCACTGGTTTACTCTACGTAAGTCCACTATTGCACAAATATAGTAAACAAAGCTGATGTCAAATCAAGGAGACTAGCACACAGACATTGACATCATCGGCACACAAGGTGACATTACAGCAAGCCAAAATCTCTGTTTCCCCGTTTCCTCACAATACCACTGAAAATTGATGTGGACGAAAACAAAATCGCAGACAAAAAATACCCGGCTTACATGTGGACATGGCCTTATAATATACTGGAGTTAGTACCCCGTTGACAGTAAAGAGTTTGTAGAAACAGTTAAATTGTGATATTATTATTTCAGGTCGAAGCCCACATACATGTCGACCTTCCTTTCTGTATGGCAGAACTCTCTGCCTAACTTGTTAATACAAATGAATTTTCATACAAAAAAATTGTAAAGTTGAGTATCTTACGCCTTGTTAATGCTAAGTTATACTTCTTGCATCATCAGCCAAATACACTCTGTTTAAAGTAGTTTATTTCATCCAGCACATAGCGTCACTTTTACTCAACCGTTTGATTTGAGCCTCTAACACTTTCAGTTCGGATTCACTTCGGACTGCTGTGGATATGTTTGCTTTAACAACACAGGTTTTATCTCATAGTTGCCTTCCACATGTCTGCTTTTGTGGACCACCACGATTTTGGAACATATGAGACAAACTGGTTTTAAACTTCTCACAGGAAGAATAAACATACAATGATCTGTCCATACATACCTGAAGATTCAAGTTACATCATTTTTTTTGGAGTAAGCCATGCTGTGTCGCACATTTGTTATTGTGTTTTGATAGTGAAGATTTGGGCACTTCGTAGGGGCATTACGCTCCTTTATGTCTTCTGCATGCTCTGTGTATTTACACAGAGAGGGAAGAGAGGGAGTTCTCTTGACTCCTCCCCAGCCAAAGATATCACTGCTATTCCTCTTGATAAATCTGATTGTTCCCAGATAGCACTGCTTATTTGGCCCAATGTCAGAAAAATTTTGGTGACATTTTATCAGTGCTCTGACGTCGGGCCAAAGTTGTGCAAACGACAGTGCATACATTGGGCCCAGTTGGCATCAGTCTTTGGCTCAACATCATTTTGTCCATTGGCCCACTGTTGGCCTATTGGTGGAGCCAAAGATAGGTTGGCCCAACACTGGTTCAGTAGATAATGGAAAGGTTTAAAATTGGAAATTAAATTATATTGCTTTAGCTTTGTGCAGGTCATATTCCTCCAAATAAGATTTAAATACCTCATTAGTGTGTTGACAATCTGTCATGGTAACATGAAAAGCACATAGTTAGTAGTTTTGCTGTAATGTGGTAAGAAATATGTTTAGGTATGCACTATTATGCTAGGCTAATCCACCTGTTGCCAGTATATACAGTAGCATACAGAGCCATAGAGAGGTCCCATAGGGATTGTTGCCATAGTAGTCTGCCAGAAACATTTAAAGGTTAATATACAGTACATAGTGTTTTGCAGATGCAGAGCCACCTAATAAAAAAGACAATGTCTGAGACAATGGGTACTTTGTATGCATTCATTTTCATCCACCTTGCTGAGAGAAAAAGTTTTAGTACTAGGTGTTTATTTTGTAGTTTATCAACATAATGGTTACATATATTTTCTTAGTTTGTAATAATTTGATCACAATTAAAATTAATAAATACATTTCTGAAAATATAAATGTGTTTTCTTATTATTGGTGATGATGAAAAGAGTCTAATTTAATTTCCAATTTTGCCATTATGTCCTGAACCAACGTTGTGCCAACTTTGGCCCCATCAATGAGCCAACGTGGGCCAATGGACAAAATGACATTGGGCCAACCATTGATGCTAACATTGACCCAACATATGCACTGGCGTTGGCCCAGAGTTGGCCCTTCAGCAGTGTGCTATCTAGGTTATCTTGTATCCTCCACCTTTACCCTTCCTATCCTGCCTAAAACCAAAATGTTTACTTCTACCCGCTCTTTCTCACCTTCCTCTGTGTCTTCCTATAACCTATCATTTCACTCAGACCCAGACTCCTTTTCTTCCCTACCACTAGTGAAAATCACTATTACTTTTTTCTCCTCTTTTTCTTAATTTCTAAATAATCCTTGCAAGCTCCACAATATCTTCTCTTCACTACTCAAACCACTGGCCTCTGCTGATGACTGCTGATGACTTTGCCATATTCTATTCATCACCTCACTCTCTATCCCACCACCTGTTTGTTCCTGTTTCAATTCCTTCCCAATGGTCTTCTCTAGACCATTTCAGAAGACCTTCTCCCCCTCATCACAACCATCTTCAACCTTTTCAAATCATCTGGTCATGTTCCTGCTGCGTTTAAGAAACCCTGCCTGGATTAAGCAGATATCATCAACACTGGTATCACTTCTCTCTTTTCTTTCTAAATTCTTGAACGCACTGTCTACAATCAAATGTATCTTTGTCCCTCGCAGAACACCTGTAATGATCCTACTTTTTCCAGATACAAAGCGGCATATTCTCAGAGACTGCCCTTCTGCCATTCACAGAATAGTTCCATGTTGCTAGATCAGCTAAACTGTCATCTGTCCTCATCCCCCTTGACCTCTCAGCAGCAGGATATGGTTTGCTTTCTACATAGAAGATTAGTTGTATGAAGTGACATGGAGAGAATCCACATCTACTCCATGCAAACTGTCCATCACAAAATTTTTCGGACCTCTCACATCCAAACCACCTCATCCTTGAACTTTTATTGTTTGTTTGGCACTACATCTTATTCCATTCCTTGTTAATTGTAATCTTTTTTGTTTCGTTTTTTGTGTGTTGTCATCTCTGGAAGCTTCTGTCACAAATTCCTTGTATGTGCAAATGTACTCTTTCTAATTCTTCAGATTCTTAAGCACAGCTCGACTGGTTCCATCATCTTTTGGGGATCAAGGAAAAACATTCTGGCACCTTCTTTAAATGGTTAACAGTGACTAATGGTACTTATAGTTATTAGCCTAGTAACCAGTTTGATGATCTATCCAATGATGGAAACAGAGAGTCTGCCAAATGTAACCATTATATCAGGGTTTCTAAGAGAAATCAGATTAAGAACACAAACACTGGATGATCCCGTTACTGGACTAACATCTATGTGTCTAATAATGACTTTAATTTGATTGTATCTACTTAAAACAGATAATGATAAAGACTCTACATATTTTATATACAATAACAATTAGTCTTATATCATATTTGACACAAATTATTATGTTTTTAGAAATAAATTATAATTATAACCAGTTGTAAAACATACAGTTTAAAATGTTATAAGCTATAAATATACAGTATATTTATTTAATTCCAGCAGTGATGCTCAGTGGTTCATGGTCCTGAAAAAGTAAGACACCATCTGGTTAACATGGACTGAAGTATGGATAGAGTTTCTCAGTAAAAGATTGACCAGTGAAAGAGTAGATATGAGATCTGGAGTCCACATCATAAAAGGAGACCAGACCCTCCTCATAATCCACAAACACCCCCACCTTCTCCACCTTCTCTCTCAGTGTGAGGGGGACAGAGGGACCAGCACAAGCCTTATACTGATTCTCATTCCTCAGTATCACAGTCCAGAATCCATTCTGAGGTTTTAATGTAATTGTCCCCTTCCTGTTTATGTTCTTTCTCATCACTCCTAATATCCACTCAGTGTTCTCTCTGAATGGCACCTCATGATAAAATCTTCCTGAGGAGAAACTCTGCTTTCCCACAACACGGAGATCAACAATAAACCTCTCTGGTGTATCAGGGGAATCCTGTACTCCACATGTCACTTCTTTTTAATTAGCAGACACTGTGTTCAGGATGAGCCGTATCAGGATCCAGGGTTACATCCAATTATTAACAGCAAATTATTAATTCAGAGAAATGCAGTTTGTGTTTATATTAAAAAAGTTTAAGAAATATATTTTTTATTTTTAGTTTTTAATTTCTCTCTCTCTCTCAAACACACACAATATAAGAAGATGAATAAGGGGTGAATAGTTTTACCTGTTAATGTCTTCATTATAAACTGTGAAACATTAACCAATATTGTAGATTTACCAAAATCTTATATCACACTTTGTATTTAATAAATTCACATGTGGTTAATGTGCACATTCTCAGGTTATAATACAATGTATGTTGAAATTCAATAATATCCATGTAGAAATTGTAGCACCTTCATACATATTGTTCTGACTTCTGCATGTTAATAATAATTTAAGTACAGATTAAAAACTGTTGTGCACAGAAGCCAAAAAAAAAAAAAAAAGGTTTCTCTTTAATTTCTCTTTAAAAAATATTTCCTAATAATTCCACAAACTTGGCTGTACTGTCTTCCACTCTTAGTCTCTGCAGCTCTACAACAATAGTAATAATATTGTATATACTATACTGTATGTACTGTACTAGAGTATGTGGACACCTGCACATGGTGATCTTAGTCCTGTGTGCTGCTACTCTGATGTGAAAAATCTATAGTGTCTTGAAAATGTATTTGCCTCCTCTTTTTACTTTTTGCACATTTGTCACACATAAATGATCAAGATCATCAAACCAGTTTTAATATTACACAAAGATAACCTGAGTAAATGATTTCATTTATTATCAGGAAAAAAAGCTGTCCAAATCTCCTGGGCAATTATTTTATGTGATAAAATAATTGCCCCTAAACCTAATAACTGATTTGGCCACCCTTGGCGACAACAACTGCAATCATGTATTTGCAATAACTGGCAATGAGGCTTAAACTTAGACTAAATTACATGCAAGACAACCACTGTGTCCAAGGCAAAAAGGCTCAGGTGAAGGCATTCAGCACATGACAGAGGCGTACTCTGGGAATTGTCCCATATGAAAACAGGGTCTTTGGGTGCAAAACACTGAATCGTCCTCCTCTTTTGAATCACAAATGATTAAGGTCAGCCGTTCTAATATTTTTTGTTTTAGTTAAGTTTACTGGCCACCTGGTAACCAATGTCCAACAATGTCTAGTTCTGCTGGATCTCAGGGCAACATTTGAAACTGTGGACCATTGTATCTTGGTTGAGAGACTTGGTAAATGGGTTGGCATCTTCGGGCTGCTCTAGAATGGTTTGCACTTATTTCCTGTTGTACAATTTATAAGTAACTTCACAAATATCTCCACACAGTGTACACACTGTAACCTTGAACATCTTGTTTAAAACCTGCATCTGATCAGTGTTGCTGCCTTTGAATCTGAAGTGTTAACAAGAACAGAAGAGAGTGTTTTTCTGCAATAACTATCATCATATGCATGACTAATACAAATGGGGCACCGATCCTAAACAGCGGCTCTGCATTATCACTCACAGTCCTAGAGCCAGACTCCGGCTATAAAAGGAGATCCGAATGCCAGATCGGTGAGTAAGATGTTCTGTGCAAGAAGTGAACTAAGACTGTTCTCTTGTTCGCCTTTACCAGATTCCGCTCTCTCTCTCTCGCTCTCACACACACACACACACACACACACACACACATGAAGGATAAGATAAAATTGTTTTTACCTAAAGTCAACTTCTTCTTTAAAAATTCTGAAACACAAAGCAGTATTTTATATAAATTTGTGTTCGGACATATATACAATTAGATCAGACATAACCTCCATTTAAAATAATCTTGTGTGCTTTGCGCTGAAAATTAAGACAGACACAATTTTTGTTTATCCAGCTGTATTCAGTCAGGGCAACTCAATATCTAAACATCCAAGTTTAAGATATAACACCCAATTATCAGAAAAAAGTAAAACACAGAATCACTGATATGGAAAAGGATCACTCCCTGCTAAAAATGACTTGTAAACTCAATCAGGGGAAGCCTTGTCACCTTCTCAATAGCACACAAAGATTTGCACATCTAGACTTTGCAATATGTGCCCAGTCGTTTTTGCAGAACCACAATCCATTTTACTGCCAGTGTGTATCAGTGTGTATGGAGATTTCATGTCTGTGTTTAATTATATAACAACTGTTAGTAATATCATCTAATTATATCCTAGTATTTATGTGGAGTGTCCACATACTTTTGCCCATGTGGTGTAGATAAGAGCTTATGTGCAATGTAAAGATGGTACTTCATATCAGAAACTTGTGTATTTACTGTAATTCCTTATGTGCCTTCCTATTAAATAATCAATATTATTTTAAAAGCACAAGTTTATTCTCACCTGCGTGTTCCTCCACCTTCTGAAGCTCTGAGGCTGAAACAGATCAAATTGTTTTGAGTATTTTGTGTAAATTCTATAAAAATATATGTACATTATGAAAAGAATAAGCAGTGTAATATAGAGATAAGGGAAATGGACAGCAACAACAGATTGCAGTTATGAAATGTAATCATCCTATCTTGTTATGTTGTTGGTCTTTCGGCTGCTCCCATTGAGGGGTCGGCACAGTGGACCACCTGATCTGCAATGCCCTGTCATGTTATATGTTTGTTAAATGATGAAGCACACGTTAAACATGATGTTACAGCTCAGTTATGATCCTATAGAAAGTAATTTATTATAATGTGACTGTTGTGTTGAATCCTCTAGGAAGTGAAATAAGAGTCATCAGATCTGGCTGGCTCGTGACAGGTATGATGACTCTGATATCACTTCATAGAGTTAAATCTATGGAGATCTCAGCTGCGTGGTGGAGATGGCATTGTGCACATGTACAGGTCCTAACTTCACTTCAGCACTGCTCTTTAAGTTAATATCCACCACGCACCTGAGGTCTATAATGTAATCATTCCTCAGAATGCAGAGAGATTCAGTCATTCAGTCCATTTCTTGGATTTCATCTCTCTTTCCCCTTTGGATCTATATCTGTATTACTGCTGTGTATGACCTCACCTGGTCACAGACTCATTTTTATGCTTTGCACTTTCTCTGTGTTACGCATATTCTCTCTCCGTGTGTGCCTTAGATCTTATGTGATGAAGAATTTCCCGTTAGAGATTTAATGCTTGTCCGGGTTCCCTTTTGTCAAAGAGAGAAACTGAACATCGGGTTTGTGAGTTCTCACTGTCTCTGATCAAAGACTCTCTTCATCTTGCTGCCAATTCTTCTAGTCACTACTTTCAGCTCCTCAGAATTCCCTCTAAGTCATCATCTGTATGTCACAGGACATTTCCTGTTTGCCCAGGAAGAACCACTATAAATTTGTTAAAATAAAAGTATACACAAATATAAGTTTTTCAGTAGGACTTAGAGCACAGGGCATATTCTAGCATTAATATATATAGTACTGAAAAAGTAGTCTCTTTTATGAGAAATCAGACCTACTGCATTATGACTGTAAGAATCATAAGAATGTAATGTAATTTATGCTTGGTTAAATGTTTCACGAGCAAGCTAATTCTAGAGCACAATAGCGGGCACATGTTTAGCATGGTTAAACTCTATACCATAAAGGTTCTAGTCAAGTAAATTTGTAATGGGACATTCACCTGCTCTAATGCTAATGCAATTTTGGAAGGAGCTATTTTAACTTTTTTGTTCAGTGTATATGGTGTGCAGCAAGAAAAAAAATTAAATCCTGTTTAGTTTTTCTTGCAGCAAGAAAAAAAAGTTTTTCTGGTGTCATAATGAATGCTGATGAACTCTAATCAGATTAAAACTTTGTAAAAATGCAGCTTTTACAGAAAAAAAGAAATCTTGTTTATATGATCCAGTCATGCTTTACTGTAAATGTATGCAAAATAGTCAAATTCAAATAAAAATTGTATTTCTTACATATACAGTCATACACAGTACGATATGCAGTGAAATGCTTAGGAGACTGCCCTTGACCTTAAAACAAAAACTCTTAATATGAATAATAAATATGAAAAACAAAATAGAAAGTTAAAAAAAAAAAAGGTACTATATCTAAGAAAGAAAATCTATGTAGGAAATAAATATTAAAACAAAAGTAAATTTGAGAAATAAGAAAAAAATTATTTAACTAAGAAAGAATAAAATATCTGTATAATACAAAATACAAAATATACACTATAAGAAAGATATAAGAAAAATAATAGAAAAATGAGAAAAACCTAGCTGTACAATAGAAAATATCGAATTGTGGAAATTTACGTGGTAATGGAGTGAACATAAACAGAACGGAATGTCGAGGGGTGTGCAAATATGCTGTAAAGTGTTGTATGATAAACAATAAAACACAGCATACACCTTCTTGTGGTGTACCATTTGGAGTACACAGCTTTTAATTTAAATTGAACTAGCAGTACTACTGTCGTTGGCAGTTACAGAGTTTTTAGAAACAGTTAAAAGGTTAAGCTAAAAATAAGCTGATCCGTTTTAATGTAATCAATGATATTATTATTTCAGGTTGAAGCCTGAGTACAGTATATGTCTGCATGTCTTTCTGTATGGCAGAACTCTCTGCCTTACTTATTAATGCAAAGAAATTAAATCTTGGGTACGCCTTGTTTATGCTAAGTTGAAGTTATTTAATCGTCAGCCAAATACACTCCCTGTTTAAAGTTTAAAACAAATGACTGTTCATAACATCACTTTTAATCAATTAATTGATTTTAGCAGCCAACATTCTCAGTGCGAATATTTAACATGCCCTCATCTCGGACTGTTTGCTCTAATGACCCGTGTTATATCTCATAGTGGCGTTCCACATCACCGCATTTAGTAGCACCACGGATTTAGAACATGTGAGACAGACTGGTTTTAAACTTCCCTCGGGAAGAATAAGCATATAATGAACATACAATGTCCATTCATCTTTGAAGATTCAGTTTTTAAAAGTTTTTTGTGAATATTTGGGCACTTTAAAACGAAAGACTGGCAAAGTTTCAGTAAATCCTGAGTCAGTTGTGTGATGCTGTGACAAAATCGGCTGGACAGACATACAGACAGATGTGAGACTGGTGTCTGGTCCTCCAATGTATGAAATGTAAAGATCTCATTGAAAGAGTGAGTTCTGACCAATATACAGACAAAACCTTTCTTTTATTAATATAGATTATTTGTTTAACAAAATAATATAGTACCCAGTTGTGCATTCTTCCTTCCACTCCTAAATGTATTTTAAAATTCAAATACTCCAGCGCATAGTATATACTGTAGGCTTATTCTATACTGTATAAACAGCTGATAATAGTAGTATACTATAGTTTCTGGCATATTCATGTTTTGCTGCTTCTGCGAGAAGCTTGGCACTGTTTCTTAGCTTATGCTGATGCTAATGGCTACAGGTCATAGCCTCTATTCCTGTGTGTGGGTCATGCCTGTAAATATGTTTGTAAATAAAGAGTCATTTAGACTTCACTGCATAGGGCTCTTTCCTTATGCAATATTATTGCATAAATCTGTCCAGAATTTAGCAGGTTTAATTTAAATAAACACAAGAAGGAGCTGTAATTTCTGTCCTCCTAATCTGCATCTTTTTGTGAATCTTCACCACATTAAATTGTGTCTCTAAATCAAAGAGGCCAAACAGTCTTACAAGCTCCAAGTTACCTTATTGATTACATTTGCATGTAATTTGCTGAGTGATATTGTCTGTGAAAGAGGCATGTGCTCTCAGTAGTGTTAATTTTTTGGTATGTTTTGTTTCCTCCAATTAAATGATCTGTAGAATTGTAAAGTATAAAGTTCTCACCTGCTTTTTGCTTCTCCCTTTGAAGCTCTGAGGCTGAAACAGATAAAGTGGGTTTGAGTTATTTTGTGTACATTCTATATAAATAAAAGTATTGATCTGTTTAAAAGATTAAACAGTGTAATATAGTGATGAGGGAAATGGACAACACAGATCAAATTGCAGTTATTAAATGTAATCGTCCTCTATGTTAAATATTTGTTAAATGATGAAGCACACGTCACAAAGTGGAACATGATGGTCACAAGACTCCTACCTCATTGATGTTTACTTCCCAATAAATGGTTAAAACCTGAGGTGTGCATAAAGTGGTACAATTTGTTTGAGTAAATCTAAGAAGTTGTAATTTTATGATGGTCAAAGGATTCCACAGTGATGGTTGGGGTGTGTTTAAAAGCCTTTGCCATTTCACAGTTGGACCACTGTGAACAAAGTTGACAAAGTTGTATTTTTGCCAAATGTGGGTTTTTACTATTCACTGCTTGAAAGGGTTTTTTTCCCCTTTTTTGTGCTCTTGCTTATTCTTCAAAGTGTCTTGTGAACATAGAGTTTACATCTGTATACAACAAGCATAAAACTCTCATGCTAAATGAAGAAGTGAAAATTATGTCTTTTCTTAGACCAAACCTTTCACACCTTTCTTTCCTCAGTCAGTTGCGTTGGTCTCCCGTGTGTTACTGCATTTTGTTCAAAATATTACTGTTACAAATTTAGGGTGTTGAATATTGTTGCCCCTACTTTGTCTGCTTTACTTCAGATGTCCCCCTTCTCACTCACTGTGATCATCTTCAGCGAGTTGCTTTAGAACAACAGGTTCAACCTTTTTACACAGGTGGCACCACAGACACGAGACGAGGTCTTATGGGAAAAAGGGAAATTTAATTTAAGAAAAACGGGGAAGGAGAAGGGTTAAAGGAGGGAGGAAGCGAGAAAAGGAGAAAAAAAGAGTGCAGGTCTGGTGGCAGTGCCCAGCTGGCACATGGCTGGTAAAAGGCCGTGGCGAACAGAATGGCAGTCTAGACCATGATGACGACCTCTCCCTCGGCTGGACGGCTTTCTTGGGTGGGATCAGGGGCCTTAACGCAGTCCTCTCAGCAGCCTTTTCCCTTTCGGCGGCGGGGACGCAAGGCAGGCTTTAAGCGGAAGTAAAGATTCCTGAGCAGCTCGAGCAGTTCTTTCCTCTTTTGTCCTCATCGCAGAGATCAAATTCCAATCTCTCCTTTAAAGTCTCTGGGGCATGTAACATTGCCCCGCACACGTGCCACTCTCATATAGCTCCACCGCACAAATCTTTTCTTTGTTTGACCCCAGGCAAAATTCTGCACCTCGCTTTTATAATGTGAGGAAAGCCAGAGATCCATTAATGTTAATTTCGCCTCCCGACCTGGCACCTGACATGGCACTAAATTAATTGTGGCCCCACACAAGGAGTAGCCTAGGGGCACATATTTTTAAAACATTGCCAGCTGGACTCCTGTGCGTACACCTGATACAAGTGGATTTACATCCCTTCCTGATTTAAAGTGAGTGATGGTTGAATGTGCTAGAAATGTTCACTCACTTATCGTCTATACCACTTTATCCTGTATTAAGGTTTGCAGGGGCCTGGAGCCTATCCCAGGAGGCTAAGGGCACGAGGCGGGGTACACCCTGGACAGGGTGCCAATTCATCGCAGGGCACACACACATACACACACTCTCAGACTACGGGCAAACAGGAGGAAACGCCAACTAAGCACAGGGAGAACATGCAAACTCCATGCACACAGAGACGGGAATCAAACCCGGACCCTGGAGGTGCAAGGCGACAATGATAACCACTACACCACCATGTTGCCTTGTTAGGAATGTTATGAAATAATTTTAAGATTACCTTTCTTGTAACAGATAACTGCAGTTATTATAGCTCCAACAGCAATAAGACATGCTGATACTGAAATCCCGACGTACCACTTCCAAGCCTCAAAGACTTTACCTAAAATGAAACCAAGCCTGTTACAGATATTTTTATGAAACCAGGCAAGAATAAATGCAATAAACAACTGTATAGACAGAATTGTAGCAAAAACACAGAAATGCCCAAGTTCTAATACAAAAATATTGTCTTTATCATGTTCATATTATACCTTTAATCACCTCATAAGTAATGACAAGAGTAGAATGTTACAATATAAATCCAAAAGGTTTTATTCATTCTCATTAAAAAAAAATGTATCTATTAATTAATTTGGCTTACTATTAATTGTGACTTCTGCTTCTATCACGTGATGTTTTTGTAGAAGTCTGCAGTAAAATCTGTTGGAGTCACTATAATCATAAACAGTGATGCGGCGTTCCACACTGAAGCCCTCAGTCTCTCTGTGTATCTGTCTGTCTTCAGCAGACAGATGGGCTCCTTCACTGTTCAGCCACAGAACCTCGGGTTCAGGTTTCCAGCCTCTGGACTCACACACTAGATTAACCCCTCCTGAGTTATCATAACTCTCCATCATGATCACTGGGTGGCTTCCCTGAGCTGTAATCATGAAAAAAATTAAGTTTTAAAGATACTGAAATAGTAGCAGCTTTTAGGGTCATGTGTAGAGCCAAACAAGAAACACTCATGTATTAAAATTAATTTCAGAAAGGCTACCTTGTTACCTAACGCACACACACACACACACACACACACACACACACACACACACACACACACACACACATTTTTGTTCCAGACTTTTTGACACAGTTGGATCCATATTGTGTACCTAGTACAATGATACCTTTGGCATACGAATGCACCGCCTTGCAAATTTTCCCCCTTAAGAAGAGAACGTCTCGGGTTACTTGGCTGTAACCCTGTTCCCTGATAAAGCGGGAACGAGATGCTGCGTGAAAACGCTATGGGAACATCTCCTTGATGCCCGGTTGTGAAGCCTGTGCATGTCAAAACTGCTGAATACCTTTGGCTTATAACCTGTGCCAGGCATGACGTCACCGAATAAGGTGCACCTGCAGGTTATAAATAGGAGTGAACCGGAAACATCCTCAGGTCAATTTTGTCTGAAGGACGTCCAGGCACGCCAGCAGTGCGGCATCAGAATGCAGCATCTCGTGTTGTGTGTGCGCACAAGCCGAGGAGGTCTCAGAACTGGCTCTGGGATGCTGACTCGAGGATCCGCGAACCCGGAGTAGCATTGACATCCAGACTATAAAATCTAACAAACGTGTGTGGAGAGGACCAGCCCGACAGAGTCTGCAGATCCCCAATCCTCTTCAAAGAAGTAATAGTCATAAGAAAAACCATCTTAAGAGACTCTGACTCTAGTGGTTCGAAAGGGGTGTCGGCCAGGCCTTCGAGTACGATAGTTAAGTCCCATGAAGGGACCGTCGCTCTACTGGGCGGCTTCAACCGTTTAGCTCCACAAATAAAACGGGCAACTAAATGGTGCTTGCCCACAGAAACCCCGTCATTCAGAGCGTGACAAGCCAAAATAGCGGCTACATACGTTCTGAGCGTACTAGGGCATAAGCCCGAGGACAACTTTTCTTGCAGAAACTCCAGCACTGAAACAATCTGGCAGTGAACTGGGTCTATATGTCTTGCCATGCACCAATTTTCAAATACACTTCATTTGAGGGCATAAGGAGAACGCTTTTGTGGCGTTGAGTCTCAATCCTAAAGAATGAAGATGGGCTAGGACGACATCCCGATGTCGAAGCGCTAGCTCCTGAGACTGGGCCAGAATCAGCCAGTCGTCTATGTAATTCAAAATACGGATGCCCTGTAGTCGTAAAGGAGCCAGAGCTGCATCCATGCATTTTGTATATGTGCGGGGTGACAGAGCTAGGCCAAATGGAAGGACCCGATACTGGTAAGCTTCGCCCCCAAAAGCAAACCTCAGGAACTTCCTGTGCTGTGGCAATATTTCTATATGGAAATATGCGTCCTTGAGATCAATTGTCACAAACCAATCCTCTAGTTGAATTTGAGAAACAATCATTTTGACAGTCAACATTTTGAATCTGGATTTCCTGAGATAGCGGCTCAAGCCGCGAAGATCCAAGATCGGACGCAACCCCCCCCCTTTCCTGGCCACCAAAAAGTACCAACTGTAGTAGCCCGACTCTCCGTCTGGAAGGGGAACATGTTCTATGGCCCCTTTGCCCAGCAGAGTCTTTAACTCCTGGGCCAGCAGATGTGCTTGCTCCGGTTTCACGGAAGTGGAGACCACGCCGTTGAAACGCGGAGGACGATGTGCAAACTGAATCATGTAGCCTGTGCCTACAGTCTTTTGTACCCAAGGAGATATGCCTGGCAGTAGTTTCCACGCTGCCAGCTTCTCCGAAAGGGGCACGAACTTTGACACTTCGACTGGATGGGGAGGTGTTAGGTGTTGGGTATCCTGAAGTATGGCAGGAGATACCCGAACACCCAACTTTTCGTTGGAGACGAAAGACAAGTGGTGGCGGGGATTGAACACCGGCCTCCAGGGAGTGCCAGGGAGGAGGCCCTGTTTTGTGATGAAAATCCAGGCGCCCCTCCCTGGGGGCAGACACCCCCACAGCCCCGGGCGCACAAACCTCAGGGCTTCTTCTTCGAAAAGAGGAAGCTTCTCAGATCCGGTCTTTTTGAAGCAGATTTCTGAGAAGAACGGCGAGCCCCACCCCAGTCTTTACGAAGGGGTGTGCGGCTGGTTACGCTCTCCTTCTGCACCTCACGCCTGATAGGGGCCAGACCTGGCCGTGGCCGTGTGGCCGACGGTCCCGGTTCTTGAGCACAGCGGGGAAGGAACCAAAGGCCTGTTCATATAGCTTCACCTCCCGAAACCTAGTGACGACGGAATTAACAGCGTCGCCAAAGAGGCCGGAAGGCAAGACGGGGGCATCAAGGAGGACAGCACGATCCTTATCCTTGATGCCCGTGAGGTTCAGCCACAGATGCCTCTCCGTGGATACCATGGCAGCCATAGAACGGGCCGTCTACTTGGTTGCACGGAGAGACAGGTCTGTGGCTCGGCAAAGCTCTGCAAACGCCTTGTCATCAATAACCCCGCCGGTGCTCAGGTCCTTCAGCAGGTCAGCCTGGTAAGCCTGCAAAACCGCCATGGTGTGCAGTGAAGCGCCAGCCTGTCCTGCTGCCTGAAAAGCTTTACCCACCAAAGCAGATGTCAATCTGCACGGCTTGGAGGGGAGAGTAGGCTTTTTCAGGGAGGATGATGTCCCAGGAGAGAGAGAGCCCTCAAGTGTCTCTTCTATCTGGGGCATCATCATATAAGTCGAAGTCGATGGTTCAAAAACACGCGATGAATACGGCCTGCTCCATGAAAGAGTTAATTCATCACGGAGGTCACCAAAGAAGGGGAGAGAGAGACTTTGAGGCTCCACCCCCCGGCCACCCGACAGAAACCTGTCGTCCAATCTCGAACGCTTGGGGGAATCTCGCTTCTGCGGCCAGTTGATATGCAATTGCTCAACCGCACGCGTTACAACCTCTAATAATTTCTCATAAGCTCTGTCAGCACTGGAGGAGCGTTGTGAGGAGGCTACTTCCATGGAAGCGAGAGAGGAGGATTCTTCCACTCCTTCACAAGAAGCGCCGGAGCGCAATTGCGAAGCGAAAGCTAAAACTTCCTGATCCGGAGAGAGCGAGAGAGAAATCGGAAAAATTCCCGTGCGCGTCTTCCAGATCAGCACGCGTGCCCCAGGAATGTGCCGCGCCTCACGGTTTCTCTTTAAAGAAAGCGAGCCGCGCGCGAAGCACCTTAATAGGGAGAAGATCACAGTACTCACATTCTCCCTGAAGCCCGAGGCGAGCGTGTTCTTCCCCCAAGCACTCGAGACAAAACTCGTGAAGATCGCCCTCCGAAAGAGATCTATCGCACGGAGGCATGCATCTCTTAGTTAATGCTGTTATTTTATTTTTGCTTTTGTTACGGCTTGCACTTGCACACGCAAACACAAAGTGGTCCTGAAGACAAAAAGATCTGAGGATGTTTCCGGTTCACTCCTATTCATAACCTGCAGGTGCACCTTATTCGGTGACGTCATGCCTGGCACAGGTTATAAGCCGAAGGTATTCGGCGGTTTTGACATGCACAGGCTTCACAACCGGGCAACAAAGAGATGTTCCCATAGCGTTTTCACGCAGCATTGAGTGTAGCTTTTGAAAGGGAACAAACATTTTTGCAACAAATTTGCCTCAGCATACAAAGCATCTACAGCAAGCTGGTCACAGGTACACACGGTTGCACGAACATTCAGTTGCGCGTACTTCCGCAACTTCTGTAGATGATCAAAACTTGTTTGCTTCAGTGGTGAGCCAAATGAAGCGAGTTTACATGTTTTTTTTTTTGCATTTTGTGTAAGATTTAGAAGACATAGCACCATGGGTCCCAAGATTTTTGGCAGTACCTGTAGGAAGCAGAAAAATGAGCCACTTTCAGTTTCATTTTTAAAGCCGGTGCCAAGAGGAATCACAAATAAATGTTAACTGAGGTTTAATGTTTATTTGATATTTTACTTCATTTACATGTCTAAATGTTTAGATTTTTTTATATGCAAAAAAATATTATAATGTTAGAGATTGTTAATATTTGTAATATTGCTGAAACAGATTATTTGCATTTACTTTGTTTCCTATGGGAAAATGTGTTTCACAATACGTAATTTTACCTTAAGAACTCGCCTCTGGAATGAATTAAATTCGTATGCCAAGGTACCACTATATTGTCGTACCATAATGTTCATTGAAGTAGGTCTGAAATAATTTGATCTCTTAGGTTATTAGCCAAGCATAGATTTTGTCTCCCTTAAGGTGTGCATTGTGCGCATGGCTTAACTAGATACGTTGTCATCTATTGACAGCATGTTTTACAACAGTTAGATCCATGAATCAAGACAGGAACTGCATAGCAGAGCGAGTATATACTGTATAAACCACTGGCTCCTTCTGCACCATCCTTTCTGATTGTTGATGACTTTTCCTCTTTTATGATGGAAAAATTGCTTCACTTTGAGCCATTCTTCTTGCAGAATAGTGGTCTGGTCACTATGTGATGCTACGTGAGGAAAATGTTTCCTGACTCGCTCCTCGAAAACACCCCAAAGTGGCTTAATAATATTTAGATCTGGTGACTGTGCAGGAGAGATGTCCAATTTCACTTTCATTTTCATCAAACCACTCTGACACCAGTCTTGCTGTGTGTATTGGTGCATTATCATCCTAACACACGGCACCACCTTCAGGATAAAATGTTTGAACCATTAGGTGCACCTGGTCCTCCAGAATGGGTCGGGGACTCCTTGGCAGTGACGAGCCCATCTAGTACAAGTATTGGGCCTAGGGAATGCCATGATATTGCCACTCAAACCATCACTGATCCACCCCCATGCTTCACTCTGGGCATGCAATATTCTGTCTAATGGTCCCAAGAAGACCATTAGACAGCTGCAGCTCATCCAGAATTTTGACTAGAACCAGAAAATCTGGGATCCAGTCAGTTAGAAAAACCAAGGGTTCACACAAAACAAGGAGAGTACGCTTTTAGCTATTATGCTGCCCGCAGTTGGAACCAGCTTCCAGAAGAGATCAGATGTGTTAAAACGTTAAAATATGTTAAAACATTAGTCACATTTAAATCTAGACTGAAAACCCATCTGTTTAGCTGTGCATTTATTGAATGAGCACTGTGCTACGTCTGAACTGACTGCACAGTATTTTATGTTTATCTTAAAATTTTAACAGTTTTTTTTTTATTTCAAATCAAATGTTAAATAATTTAAAAACTTTTATTGCTATTATTTCCTATATAATTTTAGGATTATTTTCTTCTCTTTTATGTAAAGCACTTTGAATTAACATTGTGCTATACAAATAATGCAAATGCACCTGGAGCACCCGACGAACAGATTTGGTGGAAGCAGGAGAGTTGAGGTGCACATTTAATTCTGCAGTGAGTTGGGCAGCTGTGCTTTTATGTTTTTTGGATACAGCACCCGGACATCCCTTTCAGACAGCCCCTGTACTTTTCTAGTCTATACGCTCTCAACCCTGGTCCTGAAGAGCTCTGTCCTGCATGTTTTAGGAGTTCCCATCTCTTTCAACACGCCTTGTTCATCTTATTAAGCTAGTTACCAACACTTTCTGAGTTTAATAAAAAATGTTAGAAAAGGAAAATCCTGTATAGGGCAGGGTGTTTTCCAGAACTAGGGTTTGAAACCTTTGATTTAGTCAGTCATTGAGCTAACCCAAACATACAAAAAATATCATGGAAAATACAGAGTATGTATGCAAAAACTACTGCAATAATAAAATAATGTTTTCTGTAAAATTGATTGTGTTAAGCTTCAATGCAAAAATGGTTCTTACCCTCGACCATGATGTGAACAATGATGTCATCATACCAGGATTTGTCCTCAATGAGACATTTATATTTTCCTTCATCAGACACTCGGACAGGTGAGAGTTTGAGTGAAGCATTGCCTTTTTGCAGCTCCTCTTTAAACAGAGATGTTCTTCCTCTGTATGACTGAGCCTGATCTTCATATCTGTCTTCATGATCCCTGTAGAGATGCACTAATGAAGTCATTTCCTCTAGCCTCAGCCACTCCACTGTCATGTCCACAACACTGGTGTTGGGTTTGATGAAACAAGGAAGGATCAGATTCTCACCAGCTACAGCATGAAGAGACGCTTCTGGACCAACCATCTTTAATTGCTCTGATTTTTTCCCCAAAAGAAAAAATTAATAAGTAACAGTCAAGGCAGAAAGAATCAGCCTGTCAGAAAAAGTGAATACATTTAAAATCTTTTTAAAGAGTTTTTTCCCTAACATTGAGTTTGCCTTTGCCCTTCCTTGGCCAAGCAAGTCTTCTACTTGTTGTCATTCAAAGTAATGGTTTCTTTGCCACAATTTGACCATGAAGGCCTGACTCATGCAGTCTCCTCTGAACAGTGGATGTTGAAACATGTCTCCCGCTTGAAAAGCATTTATGTGGACTCTAACATGAGATGCTGTTAATTAGTGGTTTTTGAGGCCGGTCATTCTAATAAACTTTCCTCTGCAGCAGAGGTACTGTAGTTCTTTGTCTTCCTTTCCTTGGACAGTCCTCATGAGAGCCAGTTTCATCATAGCATTTGATAGTTTTGGTGACTACATTTCTGGCATACTATACTGTACATTCAAAGTTCTAAAGATTGTTCGGGTTGACTGACCTTCATTAATTGAGTATTTCTTGAAATAATATGGATTTGTACAGTAGTTATGGTAACACTAATATTGCTAGTGACCCATCCTTCTACTGCATAAAACAACTGATGTGCAAAGCACATTAAGAAGGCAAGGAATGTCACAAATGAACTCTTGACATGGCACACCTATGAATTGAAAACCACTCCAGGTGATTACTTCATGAATCAAATGAGAGAATGCCATTAATGTGCTAAGCCTCATCAAAGCTAAATGTACCTACTGTACTTTGGACAAATTAAAATATAAAACATATTCTGGGTTGTTTAACACTTTTTGTGCAGTGCAGTAGATCCATACATACGGCATTGGTGGCTCAGTGGTCGGTTTCTCACATACAATGCAGAAGGCACAGGTTTGATTCCCAGCCAATGCACAAACCCCACAAACCCCAGTCACTGAATTCAGTGCCGTTTGAAGCCCAGATAAAGTGGGAGGGTTGCGTCAGGAAGGGCGTTCAGCATAAAATGGGTGCTAAGTTGGGAGCAGCCAAAAGACTCACACAGTTCAATACATGTTCCTTTACAGTTAATTAACATTGTAATTAATGGGATTTTAAATGTTAAAAATGATTTTAAAAAATAAAGAACAAAATATTGACGGAGAATGTGTGTCCAAACTTTTGACTGGCAGTGAACATACATACATACTGTACAGTACATACTGTACAGTACATACATACATACATACATACATACATACATACATAGATGTTACACACTGCAACATATTTTACAAGGCTGTTGCACCTTAAGGACTGACATGTTGTCCATTTTTTGATGTCCATTGGTTCTGCCAGTTAATTGATGTATAATGTGTAGTAAAACTTAAAATATATATTAAGACTGTAAAGACTGTAATATCTAATTTCATCTAAAGTAACGCATAATCCAGTATATTTCCTCAGTGTAGGATACAACTGAGTTGAAAAGTATTCCAGATAAGTGCAGATATTCCTGTTTGGTGATCCTAGGACCTGACCACACCAGCTTCTGATATAATGCAAAGCCTTAAGTTCTGAGCCATCACATCTAGCACTTTTAGTAGAACTAGAGACATTTCTATTTTCTACTTAATTAAAAGCACTAAAATATTGTACTGAATAATTAAAGGTTATTTGGGCTGGTTGTGGTGAGTCCGTGCTTAAGGCTTTGCCTTATAATTTAAAATGCCTTGTGCTTCAATCTCTGCAATTGCTCATTTAAATCCTGTATCAGTCAAATTAATTTCTTGGATTTATAATATTTCAATATTTTACTGTAAATATGTTTTAAAGTTAATTACTATAAATATTAGATTACTTTACAGTGTACAGGTGTAAAGTCCAGTGTACAGTGTACTTGGTGAAAAAATTAATTGTACTTTGGTGCATCGCATAATGTGTACAAGTTCTAATATACACATCACACAAAAATTCAATACAAAAATGCAGTGAACATTCCTGTCAACTTAACCTTAAACAGAAACTTGGAGAGAACAGGAATTTGGGGGAAAAAACTTCCACAAGCAAACAAACTCTCCCCAAAAAAGAGCTTGACACTTTTCCTTTTCTCCTTTACAATGTCATTTTTAGCTAGACATGGCTGTTTTTCAAACTAACACATTAATATAATCCATTAAAAAAATTATCCTGTTTTATTAAAGAGTGATGAGGATCAGCTTTTTCTTCAGGACCATAAAGCTGTAAACATAAAGTCACAGCCTTGTTTGTACAGCGAAAATTGCCTCGTAGTCATTACACACTTCCACATGTCACTTTTGTGCACAGAATATTAGGCAGAATGTTCGTCTGTTTAATTGTATTTATACACAAATCGCAAATTAACCAATTTTCAGGCTTCACTGCAGTGTTCACATGTAGACCAGAAATTAGTTATATTATATACTATAATCTTTCTCTATTATACAGAACTCCACAAACTCAGAATTCACTAAAGCTTACAGAGACAGAGAGAGAGAGAGAGAGAGAGAGAGAGAGAGAGAGAGAGAGAGAGAGAGAGTATTTTTATACCTGTTTGATATTCCATAAAGCTGTAGAAAACCAGGAGCGTCACACAAACAACCATCATCCCTGAAAGACAATTTATCATTAGTGTTTCACAAAATAAAATTTTTTATCACTAATTAACTCATCATTTCTATCAACAACCTAAATACCCACTTATTAAATTAAATACTAAAATACTAAATTGCATATATTAATATTTTCTCAATAAGAAGATGCTGAAATTAAACACACTTTGTTCCAAAGTTCACTCTTTTACAGTTGGTATGCTTTCGTTTTTCAGCTCTTGGGAGACACACCCGTTTTCTAATGAAACATGATAAGAAGTGTGGTGTTTTCTTTAAACGGACTAATTTAGGTTCCATTTGGAACAGGCAAAAGTAGTATAATACTAAATTACACTATTTTATGCATGAACAACAAATTACTTACTTTGTTTTAAAGGAAAAATCCACAGTGAATGGAGAACATGTTAATCTTTATAATTATAATGTAATCTTCACTGGTATTCCTAGTGTATATTTTTTTAATTTATTTTAAAAATCTTTAATCTACATGTTCATTATTTTTCACTTTTGTTTGATCCTGCAGTACCCACAATTTCATTCGACTGACTGCTTATATTGGTGTTAGTAAGACCAGTGCCGGCACGTCCAACAGGCAATATTAGCCTTACAACAAGGGCCCAACGCACGTTATTGTATTCAAAACACATAGGACCCATTAAACATGATACAATTTACAACAACAGTGCTAAATATATAATAAAATATATATATATAATTAGCCACCATATTAAATAAAAAGCATACTGTAGCTTTGTCTAATTAACACATGACAAATTGCTGAAAATGAAAACAACAGTATAAATAAAAGCATAAAAGAAACATACACAGAAGAAACAAAAGAAACACACACAAGCACCACATACTAATTTGCATAACACTGCCCGCGACATACTGGGAGAACTGGACTGCCGTAATGATCATAGTATTCCTATGCATAGATTCCACTATGGTATATCTCTTCAAATTGCTCAAGTTTGATAAAAAAAATTTGTATTTTAGATGTGCCCTTTAAATGTTTTAATATTTCATTGCATATAAGGCAGTTGCATGACAGAAAATGTGCTGTCAAAAATAAAGTTCCCAATATTTTAATCTTTATGGTAATATGGATTTAACTGATTTGTGTATTGCGTCTCACAACATTGTACAGGCTAAATGTGTAGTTAATGTCTGTATGTACAGTTGCTAAATTAAAGGGTGAACTTAAATGTGCTTGTCTTTACGTTTGTGAGAGCGTCTCTGTCACTGGGTGTTGCTACGTTACCTGGATGCTAGCTGACAGCGGCAGGAGGTTTGCTGTACAGCAAGCAACTCGGGGTGGCAACTAGTCCATCATGTAAACAAAAAAACATTAACAGAAATATGAATAAGATTCAGAGACGGAGAGCCCATGGCTTAACAGAGCATAATCTGTTTCTCATCATTGTTGAAGTCATACTTTTAATGTTGTACAGTCTGCTTATACAGTTTGTGGTTTGTGTGTATACATAGGTGTGTGATATTTTAATATGACAATTCCTTTTAGAATTAAATAATAAACAAAAATAGTTTGAGAAAAACAAATGTGTCTATGAATGAGATTCCTTTTAGCATTTAATTTAAGCAAAAAACAAACTTTTTTTTTTTTTTACACATTCTTAATTGCAGACGCTGAAATGACATACACTTTTACACCAGTGGGACCAGTTTTCATGATCTTGTCTAGGGCCTCACAGTCCCAGAGGCCGGCACTGAGAGATCTCAGTTCTAAGATCTCACTTTAACTCTTCATACAGAAGAGTTTAACCCATTTTCAAGATTGAACATGATAGAAGTAAATAAAGTTTTTGAATCAATTATTGACTCCTGCAGATGGACATCAAAAAAGCAAAGAGAGTTGAATGTTGGTGTAAAATCCCAGGAGACCAGCTGCTTCTGAAACTCTCAAACCATCTGGAACTAAAACCTATGGCATGATTAAAGTCACTGAAATCACACATTCTCCCTATTTTAATGTTTGATATGAACATTAACTAAAGCTCTTGACTTGTGTTTATGTATGCACTGAGTTGCTGTCACATGATTGGCTGACTGAATAAACTGCATGAACGAGCTGGTTTAAAGGTGTTCCTTTTAAAATGGATTAGGAGTCCATATACATACATACGATATATATATATATATATATATATATATAATTTTAAATTGCTGACTCATTTCATGAAGTGATTGTTTAAAATTATCTAAACTTGTATGGCATGGAAAAATGCTAACGTACAGCAGGTTTAGCAACAGCATTAAAAGTCAGAACATTATTCACTGACATCAAAAATGCTTTACATTAAAATATTGTAAGTCACTGAGCTGACTGTCCTGCTTCATGTCTGCTGTAATAACAGCACAAATACATAGCAACTACACAACAGAACAGCAGAACTGAAGTAGGTTCATTAATGGTGGATGCGTACAGAGTAATTAATAAGGATTATAATATCTAGACAGAATACAAAGTAAAATATTTAAGCAACATTTTACAATGCATATGTATAAAGACCACATGGGAAATATTTCAGGCTGCAGTCTACTGTAACAGCGAGTGCTTCACACTATTAGGTGATAGAAACACTTTTTGCAGGTTCTTTATTTTAGTACAGACAAACAAATCCAAAATCAAAGTCATAAAACAGACAGAATTAGGAGACATGCAAACAGAGCAACATATATAAATATAATATAAACCACAAATCTGAAATAAATAAATATATAAATAAACGAATATGAACACAATAACTGGAGAAGATAAGGCTTGGTATTCATTACACTGAGTGGATAATTCATACACTCATCTGTAATAAGTGATGATTCTTTATAATGGAGAAAATGTTAGCTAAGGGTCTAAATTCAACTCAAGTAACAGATCTAGATAAGATGTCTGTGTTGCTGCAGAGAAATCAGATCAACAGCATAAACACTGAATAATCCAGCAACTGGACTAATTCATGATCCATTTCTAGAAATCTAATAAAGGCTTTAATCTGATTGTAACTGCTGAAGTCAGATAATGATGGTATTATTAGTGTTCATGTAAACACACTTCATTATAGACTCTACATGTTTCAACTGTTTACAGAGTTTGTTTATTTTCTACACAATAAAATCTAAAATCATATTTTAAACTAATTATTTTGGATTTAGAAGCAAGTGGTGATTATAGCCAGCTCTAAAACATACAGTTAAATTAAACATTAAATCAAATATTTATTCAGTAACAGTGGGGATGATCAGTGGATTATTGTCTAGAGTATAGAAGAATGGAGAAATGGAGTTTCTCTGTAAAGGATTGACTAGTGAAAGAGTAGATATGAGATTTGCCCTTTACTTCATAAAAGGAGACCAGACCCTCCTCATAATTCACAAACACCCCTAAATTTTCCACCTTCTCTCTGGTGAGGGGGACAGCAAGATGAACATGAGCCCATACTGATTCTCCCACAGTCCCATAGCCCAGACTCCATAGTGAGGTGAGCATGTCCAGTCCTTCCTGTTAAGACTCTTTTTCACCAGTCCAAATGTTCAATTAGTGTTCACTCTGTGGTTTGTTGGGGTCCGGGAGGCAGTTAAAGTTGGGGATGATTTTATTGAATTTGGTGAAGAATTCAGTGTGAATTTAGTGATATTTGTCTCTGTTTTATTGAGCGTGCATTGCTGGCATTCTCTTCTCTATGGCCAGACAGTGCTCACTGAGTCTGTACTTCTTCAGGGTCTTTCTTAGCTTTGGGTCAGTCACCATGCTCAGATAGTCTGCCATGCTGTACTGTCTGTTTGGGGTTTATCGGTTTAATCTAATTGTCTTTGCTAATTTTGTCTGGTCCCGAGTCTTTATTATGTTAGTATGTTATGTTGTGTTATAGTGTGGCCGTAGTGTTAGTGGTGTTTCTGTGCACCTTTAAAATCATTGTGCAGAACTCTGTTTGCAGGGTCTCGATTAGATGTTTCCTGTAAAGCTCATTGTCAGTCCTCAATAGGCACCTCAGTAGATGTTTGGTTCACTGAGAGCTGGATCTTTTTTTTAAATTACAGTTTTCCAGGTCTGACAGAACTGCTGCAGCAGGTCCAGGTGGTGTTGTGTTGTGTTGTAGCTCATGAGTCCTGGGGGACAGCAGGACTAGGACCATACAGAAATAGTTTTATCTTTGAGTCATGTACAATGAGACCTGGTGCCACAGACTGCTCTAGGTTCCTGGGACCCTGTGTCCTCACATTACTTTTTGGGTTCACAGCACCTTATACTTTATTTTGTATAACTTAGACCTGTTGTTCTCATTATTAGACACTTTAGAGCATCATGTAATGTAGCAAAAGCACAACACACTAATTAGTAGAAATTAGTGTCAAACTCAGTTTCATGTTCAAAGACAATGCTTAAATTTTATACTTATCGGGTTCTACTAATTTCAAATATATAAGGAAAATTTAAAATGCATGCAAAATTAAAGCTCAGGTCTTAAGAGTCTAGGATAGAGACTAATTTGTTAATATATATATACAGTATAAGTTGGGCTTAAACAGCAGCCCTGTCTCACTCCACACTCCTGAGGGATAAAATTTGTTTGTTTGGTTCCAAATAGAGTAAAAAGTTTAATATTTTAGAGTAATTTTAATAGCGTACTTTTCAGTGAGGGTATGTAGGGTGTAAATGTGATCAGCTGTGCGGTAGAAATCCACTCTTACTTTTTCTCAGCAAATTGTGCTTGGTAAGGAAGTTTAATTAATTATTTACTTATGCTGTACATGATAATCCTCAGGTTACTATTCACACAAATGCCTCTATACTGTAATTACTGGAATAAAATTTATCTTCACTTTTATGGATTGGTGTTATTAAAACTTGATACCAGATTCCAGGAAAGAAACTCACATTTAGAACCAGATTGAAGAGTTTTAAATCTCGTGTGTTTAATCATTTCGTTCAGGATCCCATCAGGTCCTGAGGCTTTCCTTGGTTTCAGTTTGTTAATTTTGTCTTTTCTGACTCTCAGTAATCTGAGAGTCAAATGGGATTTGATTGTCTTTGATAGCAAGTTCCAGTTCTTCAGGCTTTCACTTGATATGATTTATGTTTGGAAATGCCAATTGTCCAGATACAGTATGACCATTTTGAATGTCCATTCAGGCTCATTTTCAAGTTCCAGTTAATGCAGAACTGTTGAGTTTAGCGACTCATCGATTAGTGTCAGTTGTTTCTGTTTAATAGGCTCGGTGTTCTTTTCTTAAATTTTGACAGTCTTTGTCAAACCAGCTGTCATCTTTTTTTTTGATGCAGCACGGGTTTTTAGTTTAGCTTTCTCTGCTGATTTTGATATATATCAATATTCTGAACTGCCTGATTGACTCCTCGTTTTACGGTGGCTGTATGCAGTCTCCATGAAGTTGTTTAGAAGAATTTGAATTTCATAGCTTATGGCTTCTTGGAACTCTTCTGTGCTGTTTTCATCGCACTTGTAGGAGTTGTGGATGTTGTACACCTTACTGGGCTGTGTGTGTGTGTGTATGTGTGTGTGTGTGTGTGTGTGTTTGTGCGTGTGTGTGTGTGTGTGTGTGTGTGTTGTGATTAGTCTTTGTCTTTTAAATGAACACAATAATTTAGCTGATCAGACAGAGGGGTTAGTGGTTTGTCAGTAAATTCACTGAAACAGTTTGAATCAGTTATCATGTAGTCTACTGTACTGTTCTCAGGAGGTGAGCAAAATGTCAATGTGTTCCTGTTCTCGCATTCAGGTCTCCTTAGAGAAGTCAATTTCCCTGGCCCTGGATATGGCACGTCTCTCTCTCTCTGTGCATGCGCGGTGCGGCAGGGAAGCGAGTGTGGCGTGTAGAGCGCGTGAGAGCGATTGGCGTTTTGCCAATTTTCTTTTTGCCTTTTTTCGCCATTTATAACATCTTTTTTGGCTAAATCTATCTTTTTCGTGTGAGTGCCTGTGTGAGCGTGTGTGTTGCTGGAGCATGGCGGCTCAGAACACACAGCGGTTTGAAAGTTTAACTCGCCGGCACGGCGTGCGCGTGGTGTGCGCGGCGAGTTTAGAGGAGTGTGTGTTAGCGGTTGGTGATGTGGTGGGACATGAGAACATCGTCTCTGCTTCCCGCATGAACAGCGCTGTTGTCACGTTTGTAAATAGTATTGATAAAGCGGCTAAACTTGTACAGAATGGAATCACTGTAAATAACGAGCACATCCTGGTTTCTCCCCTGAGCTCCCCAGCCAAGAAAATAGTTCTGTCCAACGTCCCTCCCTTCATACCTGATAGTGTCATCGCTACAGAACTGTCCAGATATGGAAGACTGGTCTCCCCTATAAAGAAAATCCCCCTGGGCTGTAAATCCCCACTGATTAAACACCTGGTGTCTTTTAGGAGAGTTGTTTTTATGATCTTTAAAGAGGGTGTAGAAGAGCTAAATGCTGTTTTTAAATTCAGGGTTGAAAACTTTGATTACAGTATCTTCGCCTCCTCAGACACTGATATAAAATGTTTTAAATGTGGTGCAATGTGACATCTGGTCCATGCTTGTCCCGAAAGACAGAGCGATCCTGGTGCTTCTGAGCGAGCGGGTCACGACGCGACCGTGCCGGGCGAGGCCGCTCCCCCTGCGACTACAGCTCGGCCGTCTGCTGAGGGACCCGGCAATGCTGCTGACCCAGAGCCTATAGAGACCGAACCCCAAGCCCAGCCTGCAGTCCAAGAGTCAACTGGAGTGACATCGACACCAGAAACAACGAGCTCGGCCAAACCGGACCGAGAGGAACCCAACGTGACCCAGCCGGCGCCGGAGAGGCCGAACACTGCTGATAAGGTCACAGAGGGTTCGGGTGCAGCGCTGGAGCTACCTGTGCTCTCAGCGATGGGTACAAGGGCGAGGAGCCGTCAAATGGAAGCATCAGCCGCACTGTCACAAGGGGACGAGGCGGACATAGAGATGGAAGAGGAGCCCTCCTTCAAGGCACCAAAAAGGAAAAAAGACCGGAAAGGAGGAGGAAAAAAACTCCCCAAAAAAGACCCCGAACCGGAGTCAGACAGCGATGGGTACATCTCAGACTCTGTGCTGCTCCTCACCGCAGAGGAAGAATGAATGCCAGTCGTACACAGCGAGGAATCTATACATGTTTTTTTAGAAAAGATGAAAGGGGGGTCAAAAATCAAAATAGAAAACCACTTCTCAAGCAAGAAACAGTTCGTCCATGACGTCAAATATTACAAGAGACAAAAACTTTTCGCTGAACTTGAAATCTTTAGACTAAAGAAATGGATTACTAAAATAAACAAGGAACTCGCTGAAGAGGAATTCTAGAAGGATTTTTACTCCCTGCTGGACACTGGTATGTTTTCTTTTATATAAGACTCTTTTTATCTACACACTTTTTAATGAGTAAAGTAAATATTGCGAGTTTAAATATTAATGGGGCAAGAACATGTGAAAAAAGAGCCAAACTATACGAACTATTAAAACAGAAACATGTTGATGTGGCTCTACTTCAAGAGACGCACAGCGACTCCAAAAACGCTGCGGACTGGTCGAAGGAGTGGGATGGGCTCGCGATTCTGAGCCACAATACACCACTGAGTGGTGGAGTCGCACTGCTCTTTGCTCGCAATTTTATACCAAACTCTTACACAGTAGAAGAATTTTTAAATGGGAGGCTTTTAAAAGTGAGAACGTTTTATGAAAATGAAGTTTTTGTTTTTATTTGTGTGTACACTCCCACCAAGGCAGTAGAGAGGATGATGTTTTTAGACAAACTAAACAGCATAATTAACGACTGTAACTCTGCTGACATTTTAATTCTGGGTGGGGATTTTAACTGCACAACTGACAACCTGGACAGAAACCATAGAGAACCTCACATGGCCTCCCGTAAACGCATGTGGGAGATGATGGAGGCCCAGGACTTAAGTGACATATGGAGAGACTTAAACAAGAAACAGACAGTACACCTGGGCCGATTCCATAGAGAACACACTCTCACTGGCAAGACTTGATCGATTTTATGGTTTTAAACATCAACTGTCTTATTTTACTAAATGTTTTATCGTCCCAGTAGGCATCTCTGATCATAGTATGGTGCAGTGCGCTGTCAGTAGGAAATACCTAAAGCCTAAGAGCGCCTACTGGCATTTTAACACCCTACTTTTAGAAGATGCCAATTTTATTGAGTCTTTTACTTTTTTATGGACCAATCTTAAATCACAAAAAGCAGATTTTAGCTCTCTACAGCAATGGTGGGATCTAGCTAAAGCACAAATAAAAGTTTTTTGTCAACAGTACACACTCAATGTCACAAAAGACATCGTTAGATCAATGAGAGCGCTAGAGACCGAAATAGCAGAACTCCAGTGTTTAGAGACCACAGAAAACAGAGGAAATATTGAATCCCTGAAAAACAAAAAAGCCCTAATGAACGACCTACTGGGCACTGCAGCACAGGGGGCGCTGGTCCGCTCACGTTTTAAACACGCAACAGAAATGGATGCTCCTTCTAAGTTCTTTTTTGGTCTGGAACAAAAAAAGGGACAGAAAAGAATCATACATGCTGTGCGATCAGAGTCAGGGGATCTCGTATCAGAGCCCACTGAGATTCGCAAGCAGACACACGGCTTCTACTCAAAGCTGTACAGTAGTGAGTGGTCAGACGCACATGCAATGGAGGAAACCTTCTTGAAAAACCTGCCCAAGCTGTCAGAACAAGCTGCCACTGACATGGCGGCAGAACTGACACTGGCAGAGGTTCAGAAGGCTCTCCAAGGCCTGAAGAACGGGCGGGCGCCGGGTATAGATGGTCTCCCTGTAGAGTTCTATAAAACCTTTTGGTCAGTAATAGGACAGGATGTACTAGAGGTGTTGCAGGACAGCGTGAAAGAAGGAAAGCTCCCGGTGAGCTGCAGGAGGGCTGTCCTGACCTTACTGCCAAAAAAGGGAGACCTGACGCACCTGGCGAACTGGCGCCCGGTATCACTGCTGTGCACTGACTACAAACTACTCTCAAAAGCATTAGCCTCAAGACTAACAAGGGTACTGGAGCAGGTCATTCATCACGACTAGACGTACTGCGTGCCTGGTAGGTCTATCTTTGATAATATACACTTAATCCGGGATATTTTGGATGTCTCTAGATTGCTAGGTTTAAAGACCGGTCTCATTTTGTTGGACCAGGAAAAAGCTTTCGACCGGGTTGAACACAAATACCTGTGGAAGGTGCTGGAAAGCTTCGGGTTCAACCCAGATTTCATAGCAATGATAAAGACACTGTACAGTGACATTGAGAAGGTTAATGGTGGTTTATGTGTCCCACCATAATACCAGAGGTATTAGACAAGGCTGCTCTCTGTCAGGCATGCTATACTCTTTAGCAATCGAACCTCTTTTATGCAAACTAAGAGAGCAGCTTTCTGGTTTTAATATACCTCATTTTAATATTTTAACCTGTCTTTCAGCTTATGCCGATGATCTAGCTGTAATGGTGAACACACAGGCAGATGTGAATCTTTTAACTGGTGTTTTAGAAGATTTTAAGGTTTTATCATCTGCTAAAATCAACTGGATTAAAAGTGAAGCCATTTTAGTGGGAGAATGGGGAGACGACCAGCCCACACTACCAGGGGGTTTAATGTGGAAAAAGACTGGTTTTAAATACTTGGGTGTCTACCTGGGCAGTGCTGAGTTTTTAAACAAAAACTGGGAGGGCATCAGTGAAAGCATAAAAGGCAGATTAAACAGATGGAAGTGGCTGGTCCCAAAAATGTCCTACAGAGGACGAGTGCTGGTCATCAACAACCTAGCAGCATCGTCCCTGTGGCACAAGCTGGCATGTATGGACCCACCACCAACCTGCTAGCAAGCATACAGGCCCTACTGGTAGACTTCTTCTGGGACAAACTACACTGGCTACCACAAAGTCTTCTTCACCTGCCTAAAGAGGAAGGAGGACAGGGCCTGGTGCAGCTAGCCAGCAGAACTGCAGCCTTCCGCCTGCAGTTCATCCAGAGACTTCTCACCGGAACTAGTGATGAAGGATGGAGAGCGGCAGCCTACACACTCCTACGCACGGTGGGAGGTCTTGGGCTGGACAGAACTCTGTTTTTAATGGACCCCACAGCACTGGACACGACTGGATTACCAGTATTTTATCAAAGACTTTTTAAAATCTGGACCTTTTTTAAAAAACAAAACAAAGGAAGCAGAACGTTACACTGGCTGCTGGAGGAGCCCCTAGTCTGTGGAGGGCAGCTGGACATTTCTAGTCCAACCACCCCAGCACTATCCAAGACCCTGATAAAAGCAGGGATCGTGACACTCCGGCAGCTGGTGAACATCACCGGACCAGACCTGTCTCGGGCAGAGGACTTGGCAGCACAGATGGGACTTCGGTCTCAACGGGTCGCCAACCAGCTCCTACGTCGCTGGAGAACCGCCCTAACGTCGGAGGAACGCGTTCAGCTGATGGAACACGCAAGCAATGAGACCAGTCCTACAGAAGAAGAACCTTTTCCACGGCTGACGATAACTCCGGACCTAGAGGGCTATGGCGGCCCCCTCCTGGAGCTCAAGGGTGAGGAAGACATGAACTTTGAGACAGTGTCTGGTAAGGTTTTATACAAAGCTTGTGTGAAGGTCCTAAATAAGAAAAAACTGAACGGGAGGGTAGACACCCCATGGCGCACTGAACTGGGTTTTAATAATGATTTTAAACCAGAGTGGAGGGCACTGTACAAACCACGATTAACCAAAAAGTCTGCTGACCTCCAGTGGAGGATTTTACATGGAGTTGTCTCTGTGAACTCTTTTATCTCCATTTTAAATCCTGAAATCACACAGGAATGCCCCTTCTGTTCACAGAGAGAAACTGTTTTCCATGCCTTTATACATTGCTCCAGGTTGTCACCTTTGTTTAACCTTTTAAAGCACTTTTTTTTTTACCACTGAATGTACATTTTACTCATCAGCTTTTTATTCTTGGTTTTAAATACGTCCGGAGAAACAGGTTCAAATGCCAGCTTATTAATTTTACCATTGGTCAAGCTAAAATGGCAATTTATATAAGTAGAAAAAACAAGCTGGCACAAAGCACAGACTGCGACCCCAAAAAGATCTTCTCCAGACTTGTTAAATCAAGAATTTTAATTGATTTTAATTTTTACAAAAGTATGAAAGACATAAATATGTTTAAAACCATATGGTGCTGTGAGGAGACCTTGTGCTCAGTAGAGGATGATGAAATCATCTTTGCCGCATATTTTAACTGAAAAAAGCACAATAACTATGTGTTTTTAAAGAAGGACTATAATGTAAAGAATGTCTTATTTATTTATTTATTTATTTATTTATCTATTTTAAATCAATTATTTATAAACGCAATCCTTTTTCTAGCTTATAAAAGAAAAAACTTGTAAAATAAAGGATTGTAAAAAGTCAAAAAAGTCTCTCTCTCTCTTTCTCTCTCTCAATTCAATTTTATTTATATGGCACTTTTAACAATTGACATTGTCGCAAAGCAGCTTTACACAATCAAAAGAAGTAAGTTTGAATGTGTATAAAGTGTGAATGTGTATAAATCAAAATGATAAGATTGTCCCTGATGAGCAAGCCGAGGGCGACGGTGGCAAGGAAAAACTCCGAGATGTGTCTCTCACACATGTGTCTCTATGTCTCTCGCACACTCGCGTACACAAACACACACACACACACACACACACACACACACACACACACACATATACTGTACATACTCACAGTCAGCCAAGAGTGCTCCCCTATCTTTATAATAATGAACAGTCTGGTGCTAACTTTAATTATTAAAGTGCTGACAATCTGCGGCATGTTGAAATCATTCCCACATTTGGTGGTTCTTGTAACAGTTTGTGTTATTTTGTGAAATTTAAAATCATAGTAAAACTTCTACTAGGTAGCCTATGTAACAGTATGTGATAATAGTGGACGTATCATTTTTTCTTTTGCTCCTCTTAGTTTTCCCTTGACAATTCAGTCTACAGCTGTTACACTCAGTTGGCCATTGTCTATACCTCTTTGTGAGGGAGGGGCCAGGAGCCTATCTCAGGAGGCCAGAAGCCGAGGTACACCCTGGACGGGGTGCGAATAAATCACAGGGTACACACATACATCCACACACACGCTCATTGACACACTAGGGGCAATCTGTAAGAGCTGCACGGTTTGTGCATGGTCTTTGGAACTGCAATGGATTGAATCACAGTATCTGTTATTTGGTCCCAAGTGTCCTGCACTGAACATGCAAACTGCATCAGGTTAACCATACACAGAAAAAAAGGTACACAGTGGTACAACAATTTTGTACATTTTCGATAAATGTACCCTTAATGGCATGGAAAAGACCTCTGATGATATTTTTTTATATACCTTTTAGGGTACACCTGAATTGAAGGTACATAATTGTTCTAACATCAATGGTACATTAACCTTACCCATTAACTATTAGACATAGCAACAAAGAACTGATTGGCCGAAGTAGCCGCAGGAATTTTCTGTCAGAATGGAGAGAGGAAAGCAGGCCACAAGCAAACGAAGCATGTCTGTTATTTTATTAATATAACTCGACATTAAAAGGTGTATTTGAATTGTCAAACTACAAGATGACATCATTCTTTTAAGTTTTATTATTTTGTGATTATTTGTTTATATTCAGTTTGCAAATTGAAATTTTTCATGTTTTATCCTGAAAATAGTGAGTTAAATTACCTTATTTACTTTGTATCAAATTATGTAAGCCACTTGCACACGTTTTAATCTATTTAAAGCAATTAGTGGACATTAAGTATATTGTGCATGTAGCGCTTATCCACTGGCCACGATAACCTTTAGCTAGGAATAGCAACAGCTGTGATTTGCTGAAGTCGCTGCAATTGTTTTCAGAATGGAGAGCGGGAAGCAGATTGAGACCACAACACGCAACCATGTATTTAATCTTAAAAATGTTATATACTGTACCATTTTAGTGTGATTGTATTTTCTGAATGTTTTTCAGCTAATAGACGTGTTTTAAAATATTTATTTATTGTAAACCTAAAAGGTGTATTTTTAAAGAATATTTTACTTTAGTGTTCATAGTCGCTGATAATACATTTATTGAATTTCTTATTCAATAGGGAAATTACTTTTTTATAGTTCCCAAAGGAACACATTAGATACCATTAAGGTACAGAAGGGCTCGGCACTGGAGTGGTACCTTCAAGGAAAATATTTGCACCTTTGTTTAAGGTACAATAATGTACAAACAAGTTTATAAAACAAAAGGTACATTTTGGTTGACCATGGTACAAATAATGTGTTTGTTGGTACAGACATAATTGGTACAAATTTATTTCTCTTTAATTAGGGTAAAATTCTGTGCCCTTGAAAAGTACCTTTTATTTCTGAGAGTGTACTCAGATTTGTAGGATTACAGTTTGTATCCAGACTGGGAAATCAGCACTGCTTGTCTTTCTCAGTGATGTGTATGAATAACCAACCTCAATCAGTGTTTGAAATATCTTTATCTTCAAATATATTTTTAATGCTAGAGCACAGGTAAGACCTTACTGTTGTTTAATCTACTTACAGTATGGGTACAAAGTCATTTTAGAATTTGAGGGATATTGTACAAACCTCTGGAAACCTAATAAAGTAATATTCACATCTATTATTTATTTCTGTCTCAACTTTCAATTATTTCTTGCAATGTTTTTAGTTCATTTTGAACAAGTTTTAAAAGTTTTTAAAATGTTCAGTTCAAAATAAGAAATAAAACACTTTCAGGATATTAAGACAACTTTATGCTTTAATGAAAAAAGTAGGTTCAGTAATGAACCTAACATGCACAAATATTAACACTAAAGAAATGAAAGCAACACCTCCTGGGTCTCTTCAATCCCAATGTTAAAAAAAGCTGCATAGAAACGAAGTTTTTCTTTAAAGGTGGTAAGATAAGAGTGTAGGTGACGTCTAGCCACAGCATCATAGAAGGACACTTGACCCCGTGCGTAGTCCAAATACAGACCGAGCTTTGTCAGCTTGATGAACATTGTCGGAATCGCTTTACCATCATTGATTATTATTTTACCCTGTGCTGAGGCAATGGTCCAGATGCCAGCATCAGGATTGTTATCCGAAGTATCGTCTGCATTGAAAGACTCGGTACGCAGCCCCACAGTCCAGGGCACCTGCTGCGTCACCTTCAGTTCAAAATAAGACCTGGTGTCCAACAGGTTCTCAGATGAAACACAGATACACACCAGATACGTCTCCGCTGTCGGGGCACGAGTTGGACTGCTTAAGGATTCTTGGTAAACACTTTTGCCATCACTACTCACTTTGAGAAGATGGTGAGCTGACTCAGGATTTAGATGCATATCAGCTGTGGAGAAATCACAGTCAAATTAAATAATTTTAAAAAATAGCAAAAATAATGAGAGTTCAATAGAATTACATATAATCATTTTTTAGGATGTTTAACATTTAACAGGGTTTTGTGTTCATTCATACATTTATCTTCTGTACTTCTTTAACTGCCTACACAGGGTTGCAGAAAGCCTGGAGTTTATCCCAGGACAATTTTGGGGTAAAGCCTGGACAGGGTGCCAGTCCATCGCATCTCATGCATGCATACAGTACACCACACACTTATTCACTCTAATCCACACATTCATTGTACCCTAATTGGGTATATTGGATATGTATGTCTAATATGTCTTTGGACAGTGGGAGGAAACTGGAGCACCCAGAGGAAACCCACCAAGCATGGGGAGAACATGCAAACTCCATGCACACAAAATTAAACCCTTGAATATTTTCTTCATCACATCGCTTCAGCTAAAAGAAGCTGTACTTTTGGACTCAATTTTGCAGAGGGGATGTCATGCCAATATGCCTCTTATAATTCAGATTTGCCCCAGTGGTGGCAAAGCATCACATACCTCTCACACTGTTTCTGCAAATTTGAGTGATTGAAAAATATATATTTTTTTCTTTTACTCTACCTTTAGCTGCTACGATCCACCTCCACACTGCAAAAAAAAAAAAAAACCTGAGAGGATCACTACACCTTAAACAGAACTACATACAGTACAGATAAGCAGTTGGCAGATACATTTGATCTACTCTATGTTTAAACTGCAGATAAAATAATAATAAAAAAAAATATTCAGATCAATGCAAAAATAAAACTACAAACAAAAACACAAGTCAAGAATGATGGATTTGAATACAATGCAGTGAATATGTTCTCACCTTCCCCTGGAACAAGACCTCCTTTTTCCACTGATAGAACACAAACAGGAGAACAACTTTATTATGTACATGTGAGTCAACAAATACACTTATGCTTATTCACAAGAGTGTAAGGCCAACCTAACATGTTTATTAAAACCACGCAAAGACAATACTTACTTGACAGACTAGAGAACTCATTACAAACATCTGACACACCTAAAGGAGAAAACAGTACAATATGTATAAGATTTCAACTACTGGTTAAGGAAATTGAGGTTGTTCCTCTAGAAAGCTTCATACAATAGTGGCCATAGGTATTAAGACAACATCTTCCATGTGTTCTGGTTCTCTCAGTGCAGAAAACTAATTAGTTTCAGCCTTTCTGGCGCAAAAATTGTGCTAATGAATCAAAAACGAATGAAAACCTGGTTATGTGATGGTATTCAGCTTCTGGAGCCATACCCTTCCAAAAACTCAAAAGAAAACTGTTGGACAATGGTAAAGTCAGCAGCAGTCAATAAGCTGTATTCTGTATACATGATCTTCAGGACACAATCAAGCAGGTAAGACAAAGGTACCCCAAAAGTACCCCCAAAAAGATTAGCTCTTTCTGTTGGATAAAAACTTCAGGAAGGCTTTCAGAAGACATACACAACATTAAAGTAGCAGCAGGAAAATCTGTCTTTTGAAGAATTTCTTCTATTCCCAAATAAATCCAAAAGGCAATGTAGTAGATTAAAAAGAGAGACATTTTTTTCTCTGCAGAGGAAGCACAACTCACAATACAGCAACAATGAGTTATTGCTTCAGCTCAAACAAAGTGTAGGGTAAATATAGAGCAATTCTCAAACATTACAAAATGATGACCCCTCATGACTGTATAAAAATGGTGTAAACAAGTTTATACATATAAATTGGGCTTTTTCACTTCAGCTGGGCCTGGGGATCGAGTCAAGATACTGTAGATAAAATCACTGATCTACACCCACCAGGATATTTGCAGCAGATCCTTTGGGTGCTTTGGGTAGTGTGGTGGGGCTTCTCTTGATCAAACTTGTTTGTCTGACACATGCTATAAGTGCTCGATCGGATTGAGATTTTGGGAGTTACTGTAGAGGTCCGGGTCGATGGCCTTGGGTTCTGTGCCTGCTGGGCACGGTGTAAGTCAGGCTGTGGTGCACTGGGTGTTCAGAGGCCTTTTTTTTTAGTGTGTTATGCTTCACTGGCTCCTCTGTAGGATCGGAGCAGATGAGCTTGCTTTTGCTCCTTGCGGGCATTGGTCAATCTTGGGTGCCTATGATCCTGTCACCAATTCCTGTATAGTTAGTGATCATTGTTGTTCAGTTTAACTGGCAGTGTTGGTAATATTATCACTGATTGGTGTAAAAGCTGCAGGCTTGTGTTCACTAGCCAGCTGAGAAAGTATTACAGCACAAAACAGGGATATTAATGTTGTGGAACACCAATCAGAGCCCAAATCTAAATCCTGTCAAAAACCATACACAGGACTGTGTACAGGGTATCTGCTCAGTATTTACCAGATCTGGAGCATTTTCTAGAAGAACGAAATCAAATTGCCAAATGTGAAGGTGTGCCAAGTTTTTATATGCTTGCATTATAAAACCCTGAAACTCTTACAGAGGTGTGTAGACATTATTTGATTTGATACTTTATGTTAGTGACATATTTAGGCATTATGCGATTAGGTTATAAATCAACATTGATCAACATTTACCTGCGTCGAGCTGTTCGGTCACTTCCCTTAGTCTGTAAGCTGTTAGAGTGAGAAAATGTAGCAGTTAATTTGTGTGTTGTTAATGCAACGTGAAATCATCTGAATAAAATATTTAATATAATAATATATATTTAAATAAAATTATATTTAAACCCTTTCAGCATACTAAAGGATTTTCTTCTCTTACCAGTCATAATGACTGCACCGAGGAGAGCGAGGATAATGAGCATGCCGACAGTGAGTGTTACATTCAGAGTCTTCCTCTGCAGAGTCACCGTGTCTGCAGTGATAGCAATCAGAAACAGACGTGACAGAATAGCATCTACATGCATGCAAATACTTAAAACAAGTTATATGTAATTGTAATTACATTGAAATGTTTACCTTCTGTATTTTGTATTCGAGCATCCTGTCGAGAATTGTCATTTTGAGGATTTCCACCTGGGCAATCAAAGGCAATCAAATATCATGGCCAATATATATAGTACTGCAGAAAAGTATTGAGTCAGCCCTCATCTTAAATTAAATCAAATTAAATCAAATGATGTAGATTAAATTGAAGAAATGTAAAAAGAATTATTATAATAATTACTGTGGCTGGCTGCTAAGTGCCTAAAGATATTATTTTAAATTTGCTTGTTTATGTAACCACCTCAGCAGCAGCCTCATTTACCCTCTCATCTGTTCCAACCACTCAGCATTCAGCATCAGCAGTATTCTAATCACCGGCCTGATCATCTGTCATCATCTGCACCTGTTTCTAACTGATTCAATGCCTCAAGTTATATCTTTTATGCTTGAATGATTTAGTCAGTGTGGCTTATAAAACAAAACACATTCCTCTGAAACTGCTGAGGTACAGAGACTGGACTGAAAATCAATGCCAAAAACCTACCAAATATGAGATCCTGGAGAACTACAAGAAGGTCTGGCTCTTTAGCAGCAACAGAGATGGAAACTAATTAAATTTACTCGCGTTACTGTGAGTAATTTTTTTGTGTACTTCTACTTTTTAAAGTAGTTAAAATCTGTAATTTTACTTTTACTTAAGTATGTTTTGAAGTATCGCACTTCGCTACATTTGAAACCACATTCGCTACTCAGTAAAAAATAAATTAATTTAATGAAAAATAATAATAAATAATACAACGGGGAAGGAAAAAAATTGCACCCGGGAAACCACTGATTGATTGATATGCGGGGAGAACAAACGCACTAAATTCACAAGAACGATGGAGACGAACAAAACAAATGCCATTGATGCAGATCCAGCTGAAAGCGAAGTGCCATCAAATGAAGCAAACCCCTGGCCATCGTAACGGCCACTACTATGTTGTATACCACATTATGTATGTATGTTGCCCTTTTAAGAGTTGCCGCCCTCCCTTAGTGTGTGCTATGCGAAGTTATGTGTATGAGAAGGAAAGAATGGAATAGCAGCTCAGGTGTGCTCCTCACCCCCGAAACCCTCTATTCTTTTAACCTTTACTTTGTGTTTCGTATAACAATTTTGTGATGCTGAAAAAAGCCGATAAAGGTTTTGTGCTGAGCGTTATTCCTTGCTCTGAGCTCTTTTTTCCTTCGGCTATCTGGCACAAAGCGTCACACCATATTTAAGTGACCACTTTGATTTCAAGCACAAGAAAGGCACTAGCTTTATTATGCAAAGGTGTTCCTTCAATTAAAAACAACTAGTTTGGGATTCATATCCTTTTTGAACTACACTAGAATCCCCCATCCCACCCAGCTGTTTAAAAAAAAAATTACTCTAAGTAACTTTTACTCTGAGTAATTTTTTTTTTTTCTACTTTTCATTGAGCAAATTTTTATAATATTAACTTTACTTGTACTTCAGTAAAATTTAATTGAAGTAACAGTACTAGTACTTGAGTACAAAAATGTATTACTCTTTCCACCTCAAGCAACATATGAAGAAATGAGGGGTGGCAAAAGACAGTAGTTTAAAATATGTCTTAATATTTAATATATTTCATAAAATATAAATGTCCTTGGAATTACAGCTGTAATAATCCTCATCATCATCATCATCATCCTCATGGATGTGGTTTGGGCAGCTACCATTCATTTCTAGAGAAACACATAAATAACAGATTAATGATAATGGATAAGTGAAAAAAAAAAAAACTACAACACCTTAAAACTCAAATTGCTTTCTTAGTCTGTGTAAATTGAAACAGATTGAACAGGTTGAAATTTAGTTTAATTATGCTTTTTCAGTGAAAAAATACTGATCACTTTAAATACCTAATAGACTAGCAGTCACCAACAGCAGGTGAATATACAATAGCCTTTTACACGATTTAGATCAGTGAGGTCCCGGAAGTTCAACCAGGGAAAACACTTCATGCTTGTTACAGCTGTAGCATTCACAGTCCAGCATTATTAAAGCTGTTATATTTCTCTTACATTTGTGGGATTACATTAACAGCTGCAGTTTTTGTTGGTGGTTGGAACATCCCAGACATGCCAAGCTGTACAGATGGATGTTGTGAAGCATGCTCCATGTTCTGATGGGATTTATTGGAATTTTGTTTCCTTAATATTTATTTATAAGGTGTAAGTCTTTCAGAATTTCAGTTTTCCATTCACTTTGAGCTACATCATATTGTGCTCAGAACATGGTGACAAAAAGACACTCTTTTAGGCACATGAACATGAACAACCTCCCAAAGGTTTTTTTAATTATCATTTTTACTAAGGATGTCCTCTACTAAGCATATGCTTGCTCTCCCAGGGGTTCAAAATCCAGTACCACCAAGTTGCCACTCTTGAGCTTAGGCCCTTAACCCTATCTGCTCCCTGTCTGCGGTATCCTTGCTGACCCTGTGCTCTGACCTCAGATTCCTAAATGGAATATACAAAAAAAAAAAAAATTTTTAATTCCCACTTTGCAGAAAGTTACATATGACAAATAATTATTTAATCTTTTCTTAATTATTTCCTTACATTTCTTACCCATAATATTACATACTCTTCACAATACAAATTCAAAATAAAAACACAAACTTTGTATGAAACTGGCTTTTTATGTCTGGCTTTCAATGTTTGGATACCATAATCATAATACATCATTATGTTTGGCATGGGGATAGTGTTAAGTTTAAGAAATTGTTAAGTTTTAAAATTAAATAAAAGAAGAAATTTATTGCTTAATGTATCTGCTGCACCTCGATACGCTTACCAGCCGGGCACCGAACCGGGTGTCACGAACCGGTATGACAGGCGGTTTGGGCGGATGTTATGCCGTGGGCATAAAGGGCAGGCATAGGCGCAGAGGGGTTGTATCAACATAAACATAAAATCTTTAATGAACAATCAAACACAAACAAAACACAGGGCTCTAGACATACAAACACACCTAACCCGTCTCTTCAGACACATAGCGGCTTCTTTTAACAAATACAGGCTTCTCTTAACTAATAGAGACATAGCTAGACATTAACAGCCCTATTAAGCTTTTCAGACCATTTTAAGCATTTCAGACGATTTTAAGCATTTCAGACCATTTTAAGCACTTCTGTCCCTGTAGGACTGACAGGAGAGCTTAGGACTGACCCGGATACTAGAGACTGGATGGGGCGGCAAACTGGGAGCTACGAGGAGCACACTAGAAAACACACAACACAGCACACACAGATGCACAGAATAAACTAAAAGGTACACTTACACTTCACACTTAATCATAAAACACAACAGAGGCCAAATAAACAAACATAAGTCAAATATAACATAACCAAAACCAAATCAAAACACATGACCACTGACAGTAATAATGCTCGACCCAGTTTCCCAGAACAACCAGCTATTTATAACAATACTAATGATGAGCTACCTCGGTTCAGGTGAGCACCCGCATGAGTCGACTAACAAAAAATGCAAAATAAAAAACAAACATGTGCACACAGCGACCTCTGGTGGTAGTCCCTTACACCGGGAGAGAGGAACACACACACACCCACACACACACATCTTTATACTGTACACGCATGTGTATAAAGAGCTTTGTCACCAAAAAAGAGAGCATATTTAAGTTTTTGGCTAAACATGTCTTTCTACACTTGACTAGGAGAAGATAAAAGACTTCAAGTCTGACTAATCTGCCTGCACTTCAGATATAGTTAGTCAACGTGTCAAGCTTAAATTGAATATAATCCATCACTTCGCTATGTGTGTTTTCATGTTAATGCAGTGTTCACTCTGCTTATGTGTGTATGACATATTGTCATAATTTGCCATGCAGCCTGCTTCATTCCAAATGCTTTTTACTGATAGGGGAAGGTTTTGTTAAGCTTGTCAAGAAAATTAAATATTGATACTGCTTTTTTGTCTGTACATGCAAGTTTTACAAATGTTTTAGTCAGATCAGGTATGTCAGTATGAATACTGGTTGAAGTCAGTCAGTTTTCTCAGAGTGTACATCACTCTGTGAACACATAAATGTGCGTTTTGCAAATTACCCAATATATTGGTATATATATATAAGCCTATATAGTTGCAAGCAATGATGAGTGGGCACACTCCACCATCGCCACCCCGGTGCTCCAGAAAGACAATGGTCAAACCAGACACATGCATGTAAAGGGGACATACTAATACCATCATGACATAATTTTAGAAAAGGGAGGAATTTTATGTTTAGATCTCCAAAAAGCCCCAGATGCTAAACAAGAAACGCATCACACTATGATGTCACTCAATGTGATCTCACAATATAATGTCACTCAATTAAATGCCACTTAATATAAGGCCACACAGAAAGTTATAAACCACTCTACAGCATTGGTTTGAGAGGATCAAGATATCAGACCCCGTTCAAGATATCAGACATCCCTCTACAACTTGGTAGGAATTCCAAATTGTATAAATTCCCTGGAAAGAGTATATTAAAATTCCTTTGGGTGCATTTTGGCAAATGACACAAAATAACTGACTTCCTGTTGAATATAGCCCATAACATGCAATGTGAAACTTGTTCAGCTCAATGAGCTCTAAATGTGGAATAATGTACATGTGGAATAATGTAGGATTCGGGAATCCTACATACAACTAAAGTGTTTCAAATGAGCTCTCTTCACATAATTTACTTTGAAACACTTCAAAAATAGTAAAAAAAATAAAAATAAAAAAATTGTATAATGAAATAGGCATTGTCGCCAGACAGCCAATGGATTCCAACCCCAAAACATGTTAAAAACACCCAAAATTTAACTATGTATATATGGCGTAAATATTTGCTATCAATTCAGATCTGCACTATAGATTTTGGGCTCTAACGCTCCAGTCAGGTGCAAAAACATTGCACAAAATTAGTTAGGCAAAGTCCTACTAGTAACACAGCACAACTGCAATCTGGATATGAGTGTCAGTGAGAAAAGCACTCAGTTTGGGAGCCCTCTAGATACGACTAAAACTGTAGGAAAATTAGAAAATCATCCACACACTTGTGTGTGCCTTAACAGTCCCTGGCCATGTTGGTTTTTGAAAGCAATATTTAATTTTATTTGAGATATTTGTAGACTGTACTTTGTAGACTGTAACATTAAGAGGTATATATTGCTCCAGAATGGACATTGAGTAGCTACAAAAAAATGAAAACATGCTTACTGTCAGCAATCTACAATAAAGCCAATGCAGCTTTATTAAAACAGCAAAGGAATAACACAATCAGTTCATATCTATGTTCACCTGCACAATCATGATATCACAAACAATCACAGTGCATTTTTAAAACACAACGATAACAGACTGTAATACTTATAATATATTCCACTTTAGTCTGGAGATACAATCCTTACCTTTAGTTGGGTGAAAAACACAGCTGAACAACTGACTGTAACGTCATTGTCCACTTTGTCGTTTTGACCACGTCATAGAGTTTAAATTCAGTCGCGAGTCCAAAAAAAATCCAAAGTGGCGACCGACTTGAACGTTTTCTGCATTTATTACAAAGAACAGCCCGGCTGGGTCAGGGCTGGCGTATGGTAACCCATGGCAACAGTGGATGCGGGTTGATGACCTAGATGGTTGGCGACAGTTACGTTGTTTATGTGTTTTAGCCTTTTTTTTAGTAGAGTTGTTGTAATTCCTCATTAAAATAATTGTAATGAATGTGAGTGATTGTGACGAACACGTGGACTCCGTCACGTACACACATTCTAAACATTAACGAGTTATTGAAGACGCCGAACGAATTAAATTGATGGGGGGGGGGGGGGGGGGGGGACGAACAAACGTTATTCAAAACACGACAAGACCAAAGCTTTTCATTATAAAACACGGCTGTACTTTTTTTTCAGCATTACGGAACTAAAACTATTTAAAAGACGACTGGAATTGACTGACGGGAATACACTGTGCAGGCTGAGCCCCAGAAATTGAAGCCAAACATCTCCCATACCTGACTAGGAGAGAGTAAATGACTTGAAGTCTGACTAATCTACTTGTGCTTCTAGTGTAGATGCTAAAGGTGCTAAACTCAATTGAAGATAATAATAATAATAAATAGATTGACTGTATAGTGTGATGCAGTGTTATGTTTGATAACGTTTTGGTCAGTTCAGATCTGCTGGCAACATTTTCTCAGAGGGAGGGTTTTTCTTTTATATTACAGTGCAGTGTTACATTGCAATAACTGCCTTGTGTTATGTAAATAAATTAACAATACCATCTTTAATCAAGATGACCTATCACCCACTATGCAGTGTAAACCCCGGTGCATTACACTCTCCTCATTCACTCATCTTCTATACCGCTTAATCCTGTATTCAGGGTCAAGGGGGATTGGGGGGGGCTATCCCAGGAGACTTAGGGCACAAGCCGTGGTACACCCTGGACAGGGTAACACACATATACACACACTCATTCACACACTATGGCCAATTTGGGAACGCTAATTAACCTAACCTACATGTCTTTGGACTGTGGGAAAAAAACGGAGTACCCGGAGGAAACCCACAAAGCACGGGGAGAACATGCAAACTCCATGCACACAGAGAGAGGAATCGAGCCTGGACGGGAATCGAACCCGGACCCTGGAGGTGCAAGGCGAACGGTGCATTACATAATAATAATTATCATCAGTCTCAAATGAATGAATCTCACACGCTATTCCATAGCAAACCTTTAATTAGAAACTGCACTCAGTACTATTTGCACAATGATCCAGAAAGAATAAAATTTCTTTCTGTCCTTCATTGTCCTTTACATTAACTATTTTTAAATCATTATGACTATATATAATTTATACTTAAATAATTAAATTTAAAAATGGAAAAATAAACATGATTTATGTAAGGTCTCATATGTCCTATCAAAATATTTCATATGCGGAAAAAATGTAACATTTGTACTTCCCCTGGGTAAATATAAGTCTACAGCTGGTTATTATTTCAGCCAATACAATCAGACCATAAGCGAGCTGCAGCCAATCAGTTACAGCTATAATCAGAACTTCCGCAAACATGGCGGCCTCTAGCCCGGACAAGAGGATAAATAGCAAATAAATTCCTCCTCATTTTGCATGTGCACTTTAGACTATTGAGAACAACAGGTTTTATACCCTAAGTAGTGCACTAAATAATCGGATATGCTGTTAGTAGAAATTCGCCACATTGCTAAATAAACCAACCGGATTAAAGATAAACTCTACTGCTGAGAAAACTTTGACCCTGCTGCCAGAGGTAAAGTTAACAGCCACAGAGTTTTTTTTTCTCTCTAATAGAAATCGAAATATATATTGTATAGATTGGTAACTAGTTTAGGTGTTATATTAAACTGCTTAGTGAACGACGAGGCGTTTATTTCTCAATTTAAGAATTGCATGCTTTTGGGAAATAAAGAAAATCCAACTGGAGTGCAGTGTTGCATTGTGATATATTTTTACACTCTGTTGTGTTAGTAATGTGAAGTGTGTTTAAGCAGTCCTATAGTAACGACCGAACAGTTCAGTCTGTAATCAATATGACCTTTCACCCACTATACAGCCACTGTGCATAATAATAATTAATCACTGTGTAATAATAATAATTAATCTCAAATTCCAATCCATGAAACTCACACAACATTTAATTAAGAACAGCATTCTATATTTATCATGAAATTTACTGATGATGTAATTTTATGATTACAGTTACTGATTGTAATCTCACCTTCATTACCCTGTCTCTCAGCTCAAATGAGATGTATTCTTAGCAGTTACGCTAACATCAAAGTGTGTGTTGTGTTTGTAGTGAGTGTATTGCGGTTGAGCATTGTTGCAAAATAATCCGTTAAAGGAAGTTTCTGGGAGGCCATCACTTCGGACGTGAAGCAGGCAGATTGATCACGGCTCAAGTGTACCTTGATAGTATCCAAGCACTGGTGAAGCGCTGGGTTAAGTGCATTAGTGTAGCAGGTGATTATATAGAGAAATAAAGGGAGTTTTTCTGCATAATCAAAAGTCCCAGTTTGACTAGAACACACTCCATAATAATGTGACTGTGCGTATTATTGGAACAGCACAATCCACTAACATCCTCGTTTTTTATTCATAGGGAATGTTGAGAGCTGTGACGAAACGCCTTCTGACCAATTCTGTCGCTGGTGGAAGAACGATGTCGTCCAGCAGTCTCACCGGAAAAGTGGCCATAGTCACTGCATCCACTGATGGGTATATGTATACTGTAGTTGCCATAATTACTGCACCCACAAATAATATCACTGTAATTATCCCGTCACTGCTTTTAAATTTGGATTCATCGACGGAAGGAGTACTCATGGACAAGTAAGCTACAGCCATAGTATTAATCCACAACTGTGCTCTGTGTACATTTCCAGGATTGGCTTGGCAGCTGCACAGGCATTAGGCAGAAGCGGGGCTCATGTTGTCGTCAGCAGCCGTCGACAGTCTCACGTGGACAAGGCCGTGTCGCTGTTACGCAGTGAAAACATTCAAGTGACTGGCACTACTTGTAATGTTGGAAACAAAGAGGACAGGGAAAAACTGATCAACACCGTAAGAAATTTGTGTTTCATAAAAAAACAATACAACTTTTCATATTTTTGGATATGATTTGTTCCACTTGTTTTCCTTGTAGACCGTGGAGCAGTGTGGTGGTATTGACATCCTCGTGTCTAATGCAGCTGTAAACCCATTTTTTGGAAATATTTTAGATTCCACAGATGAGGTCTGGACTAAGGTGAGGCTTAGAGATCTTGTAGCTGGTTTTTGTATACACACCTATAGGAACATCTGGAGATCTATTCATTCATGAAATTCTTCGGTCAGTCAGTGACGAGGCAGCAGTGCAATACATGAACTCATACAGTGTACTGGTTCGGTGTTCACATTATACATCAGAATATACAATGTCATTGTTAAAAGCGGCAGGAGGAACGCATTCAAATCTGGCAATATCGCATGCCAGGAATTTATTCATACCCTGTGACCTGCTGCTACTCTGTTCTGTGACCTGTTTCATAAACCTGCATGTTTCATTCATTTGCATTCATGTGGTCTTTTTCCTCAGATATTAGATGTGAACGTGAAGTCTTCTTTCCTTCTGACAAAACTAGTGGTGCCTCACATGGAGAAAAGAGGGTGAGGGAATAAAAAAGATGAAAGAATTAATTAAAGAGTAAAAAGTTGTTCTGCAAGTGAGATCTTGATTAGGAAATGTGTAATAGTACACCGTCATGGCAAAAGAATAAAAAGACATGACTTTTCTTTTGATTTATTATTAATTTAACATGTACATCACTCATCTAAGTAAGCTGCTTAGCATGTTGCTAACAAAACCCAAACACATGATGTTCACCTGATTTTTTTTCTTTTTAACTGTAAAATTCCAACACATCAAGTAGTATTCATTCAAATTCCTGTATCATTGCACCACCATTAATTAATACATTCTGCTTTTCAGAGGTGGCTCAGTGGTCATTGTGTCTTCTGTAGCAGGCTATCAGCCAATGACAGTAAGTTATACAGTATTATTATTTTTTTTTTTTCATAAATTTCTTAGCATTAAATGAGTCAGCATGCTCAAGACTGATGCTAACGTGATCTGATGGAATGTGTATTAGGGTCTGGGTCCGTACAGTGTGAGTAAAACAGCACTGTTGGGTTTAACACGAGCTCTCGCTCCTGAACTCGCTCAGAGTAACATCAGGGTCAACTGTGTGGCTCCAGGAATCATCAAGACCCGCTTCAGTTCTGCTGTAAGTATTCATACATTGACTATGCATGTATACATTAGTGACTGCCTCAAACTTGAATGATTTTAAATAATAAATCAAGTAGTAGTTATCTCCTCAACATTAGAAATCATATATTTGTTTTTACTAAACCCCTTTATGTTGTTGCAGCTTTGGCAGAGTGAAGAACTCGCGTCCGAGTTTCTGAAGATGCTAAGCATAAAAAGGTATCTGGATTTTTGCAGTAAGAACAGTTATGCACCGATCAGCCATAACATTATGATCACCCAGATGTTGTTGAGTAGGCTTCTATTTTGCCACCAGAACAGTATGTGCTCTGTGCTCTAAACCTTTCTATCGGAAGCAGCATTATCCTTTTCAACAATTTGAGCTACTGCATCAATGAGCCTTGTCCACCCATGGAGCAGTTGTCTAGACATTTCGACCTTTGTCAAAGTCACTCAAATCTTTATGCTTACCCATTCAGCACATGAACTTCAGGAAAAGAAAGGTACACTTGCTATTTAATACATCCCACACCTTTTCCGGATGCCATTCATGTGTGTAACAAAATATTGGAATTGGGTGAGACAGGGTCATTGGTGGCCAAGGTTCACTGATGTACATGGAGCCTGTGTAATCTGATCTAATAGAAGAGTTACTGTAGTTTAAATTAATATTTAAAAAAAGAAAAGAAAAAGTTAATACTGGTTCGATATTATGGTATCAGTGCACACAGTTCAGTACTGTTTTGGTGGCTAAAAGGGAGGGGACCTACAGTATACAATAACAGGAAGCTGATCTGTGTGCGCTAGTGATGTCGTCATTGATACTAAAGCAATATGCATGTGGCAAGAAAGTGCATAATACATGACCACATTGTACTGTTGATTGATTTTGCCAATCATGTGACCAATCAACAGAAAAAGGTGCTGTATTTAGTGGCAGACAATGAAACTAACTGAAATCTTTCACATGTTTAATAATTTATACATGAAATGACATGAATGATTTGCTCTTAGGTTAGGGAAACCAGAGGACATTGGAGGCGTGATCACTTTCTTGTGTACAGACGATGCCTCCTACATCACGGGAGAGACTATTACAGTCACAGGGGGAATGAACTGCAGACTGTAGGGGTGAAGCATGGAGTAGAAAAGGCACTTAAGAAGCATTTAATTCTGTATATCATTACTCTACTGATGTTTAAATGTCTAATTAGACTCATGAAATATGAAACTGCAATTTTTAATAATAGCATCACAATAAACCATTTCTACTTAAGCTTCTGATTTTGTTTTTAAAGAGCTACATGTGAGAATTTTAACAGTGAACTAATTTTACTTTCTGCTCTATAAAGCAACAAACACTTCCTGGTTTTGTTAAAATATATTTATTGATAGGTTAAATACATTTTCCCATAGGTAGTATCCAGTATGATGATTCTGATAAAA
>QNUK01001195.1:0-97574 GCA_013621035.1 Clarias magur
GCGAGCTTCCTCCGCCGCCGCCTTCATGCGCCGCCGAGGACCGCGAGCTTCCTCTGCCGCCCTGCGTCAATGAGGACGGCGAGCCTCTTCTGCCTCCGCCGCCCTGCGTCACTGAGGACGGCGAGCATCCACTGCCTTCGCCGCCCTACGTCAACGAGGACGGCGAGCTTCCTCCGTCTCCGCCGCCCTGCGTCAACGGGGGCATGAAGCCACCTGGCCCACAGGGCATAGGTGCCAGCCTCTGGGTGAGAGGGGCAGACATTGGACATTGGGGGGATGCCCTGGACCTCCTGTGGCGCCCCGGAGTTGCGCCCTTTGAGGGGGGGTTATGTCAGGGATAACCCCTAGAGGGCGCCAAAGCGCCGTTTTTTTTATTGTAGTTTTGTTCAGTTAAAACTTCAGTTCCCATGGGGCAACTCGGTCAGGTGACCAGGGGGCGCTCACCTGAGCCGAGTTGGTGATTAGTTTTATTATAAATAGTTTGGTTTCTTTGAGTTTCTTGTCTTGCGTCTGTTGATTTACCTCGTTAATGTCTGTGTTTAGTTCGTGCTTATATACGTGTTTTAGTTTCAGTTTTCATTTATAAAGTATCTTTGTTTTGTGTTTTCCCTGGTTTTTTATGTTTATAATCAATAAACATCAGTTCCCTGAACCACCTGGATCCTCTGCATTTATGCCTCGCACCCAGAGACGTGACAATTATTCTGACAATGTAATAAACAATGTAATTAAAAATGATCAGACTGAGTGTTTTATTGTGTTTCTCTCAGCAGATGTGTGTATATTTACAGTATATTGCCGGACGATCAAAACAGTAAAAATATAAACATGATGAAAATCAAAACTCTTTAACTAAAAGAAATGATGAGAAAAATACATCAATATACATAAATCTTTTAAATTTACACAGGATTAATAAGTCTCCTGGGTTAGACTCCAAGCCTCCTGTGACCCTGTGCACAGGATAAGGAGTGTAGAAGATGAAGGAAAGAATAATATTAATGTCTTGTGTAAACCAGATTACTTTCTGATCATTTATTGTTAAATAGATATTCCTGAATTATAAATCTAATGGAGAGTAAAAATGTCTACAAATTGGATCCATCAGGTTCTACAGGTTTAAAAGCAAAAATTCACAGTAATTAAAAATTCTACAGAAAGAATAAAGGCAAAGAGTCGAATGTGCTGAGGGATTTGTTCGTTTCAGAAAGGAAATATTTTAATCTAAAATGCCTTTGGTTTGACCATTCCTGTTAATTTCATAATAAAGTTTGATGACAAATTTACCATCTCATTTTTATTCCTAAAATGTGTGACATAGCTGCCAACTTTTCAGAAAAGCTTGGAGTGAGATTTAAAAATAAGGACATGGTTTAGCGCGCACGCGACGCCCCATTACACACACACACACACACACACACACACACACACACCATTACCCTGCACGTCTCAGGCTCTATTAGGACAGAGAACATGACAATATCTGCATTGTGTTTATATTCACAGCAACATTAAAAGAATACCTCACTGGATAAAGAGAGAATCCTACAGAACACACACCGTATTATGTGTAATGTATGACGTCTCCTGCACACACTCGTACTGCCGAAGCTCAGAATCAAGTCACAAAATAACAACAGAAATAAACAGATTCAAAATATTTACACATATTTAAGTGCTAGGGATTAAAAACTAATGAAGAAGCAAAGCACAAAACAAATGTGGTAATAATAATAATAATAATAATAATAATAATAATAAAAATAATTGGAGAAAGTGCAGTCAAAGGAGAATCATTATTGATACAAAAGAAGGGGAGAAGAAAAGAAAATGAAAAATAATGATCCTGAATATAAAGTGGGATTGTGCTGCAGGTATGATGGTAAATCTCTCTCTCTCTCTCTCACACACACACACACACACACACACACAAATACATACACACACACACACACACACACACACACACACACACACAGGCGCGGGAGCGTGTGATTTTCTCTTCATCATGTTTATTAGCTTCTGAGTGTCTTATGAATATTAAAAGTGCCACATGATTAAACTCAATACAAATATGTTAATGTGACTGTAAATACTGACATGTATTTCCCTCTTGTGATAAAACTATATCACTCCTCACACTGTTTTACAGCAGGCGTATCTGCAGCTTCTGCGTGTGATTGATGTCTTCACGAGCTGGAAATGTTTGTTAATTACAATCGGATTACGCAAATAATGAAATTATATTGTAGCAACACAGAAAACACATGTACATAAATGGGTGACACATTAAACCATTAAAATATAAAATGTGTAATTTTGTTATGTAAAAAAGCATCAAAATATGGACAATACTGCTCTCTAACTTGCACAATGCGTCATTTCAACATGAGACATTATTTTTCTATTTTACTTCATTTTCTGCTGAATTTCTCATTACCGCAATGTGTCTGTCTGTGTTTGAATGTGTGTTATGTCGTCATTTAAACTAATTAACATAAAATAATAAATAAATAAATGGATGTTCTACTAGATTATTTTAGATGACAGAAAAAATAATTTGCTGAATATTTATTTATTATAATACTAAAAAAAGTAGGAAAACAAAGTGTCCATGCCTGATGTTCTCATCCTCCGCAACACTTTTTCAGGACTGTTTAAACACACATACAGAATGTAAATAAAGTTTGATTATGAGTGATGGTAACAGTAACAGTTACTTCAAGATGGCTACCAGGTCAGATCATCTCTTTATATCTCTCCAGTTAAATATGAAACATTCAGATCAAACTTTGTACGACGATTTAAGTAGCACCGGTAAGGTGTCAGGGCCAAGACAAAGCACGTAGTCAGTCTGAAGGAAAGGCAAAGACCAGCCTCTGTCTCCCTGGACGCCGCCGAGAGAGAAGAAGAGAGAGCGCGGCACGCTATCCCTTAAAGCATGCGCTCTCAGGTTAAGTATAAAGTTTAAAAGAACAAAACACTCAGAAATCCTCGCACAGAGCAAAGTCCCCAAGAGAATCTTCAGTTAGTTCCCAGAGCCTCGTCTGGTCTCGCGTGGATGGCGGAGCTCTGTTTATTCTGTGTTTTCAGTTTTCTTTTGTTTCCTTTTGATTTCCTAATTATTAATCCCACGCTATCTCTAAACGGTAGGGTCTTCCCGTGAGTGTCACAAGCACTCTCACAGCCTCCTGTTTCACTGACCCCCTCAGACGCGTTAGAGCTCTTATAAATATTATTACATCTTGTGGTGCGGCGCTCCAAACCACACCACATAACAAAGTGAGTTTACCAATATACAGTACTCATTCTCCCTTCTCTGGACATGTCCAAACCATCTTAATCTGGCCTCCCTAACTTTGTCCCCCAAACGTCCAACATGAGCTGTCCCTCTGATGTACTTGTTCCTAATCGTGTCACTCCCAACGAGAACCTCAACCTCTCAGCTCTGCTCCCTCCAGCTCTGACTCCTGTCTCTTCCTCAGTGACACTGTCTCTAAACCATACAGCATGGCCGGTCTCACCACTGTCTTGTGCATCTTCCCCTTCATTCTCACTGATATTTTTTTTATCACACAGAACTCCTGACACCTTTCTCCACCCATTCCAACCTGCCTGCACTCACTTCTTTACCTCTTTCCCACACTCTCCATTACCCCGGACTGTTGATCCCAAGTACTTAAACACCTGTACCTTCTTCACCTCTTCACCCTGTATTCTTACTGTTCCACTTCCCTCCCTTTCATTGTACAACTGTTGTGTAGCACGTTGTTAACAATTAATATACTGTGACAAGTTCTGACAAATCAGAATGTGCAGGTTGTCCTTGTTGGTCATTTTTGAATTTTTTTTATGCCATGGTAAAATGGTTCATGTTTTTTACATTTCAGGTACAAGTTAAAATTTCGCTCTGTTTATCCCTGTTTTACTGCTATTCTTATTGAATTTTTTTTGGCTTTTCTATATTTGAACCACTACAAAATAAAACAGTTTTAAACTTGAATGCATGACTGTGCAAATATTATCAGTTTTTTTTTTGGCATGATCTCATCACATCACACAAGAACACAATAAAGCTGCTCACATCACAAGCATTTTCACTTTGTAAGAGGCGATATGAACAACTAGATTTTTGTCATAAAAAATGGCAACTTTTGCAATACAGACAAAATGCTAAATCAATACTAGTACCCCAGAAAAACAACATAATGAATATATACTCGCTAAATAAACACATCAATGATGATGAAAACATAAAAATCACACACAGAAGCCGAACCTACTGTACATGTCTTTGAAATGTGGGTGGAAACCGGAGAACCCGGAGGAAACCCACCAAGCACGAAGAGAACACGCAAACTCCATGCACACAGAGACAGGAATCGAGCCTGGCCGGGATTCAAACCAAGGCAAGGCGACAGTGCTAACCACTACACCCCCGTGCCGCCCTATTAAAATAACAGAAATTACTAAACCACAGACATTTTACATTAAACATTTCTATGTGTATCGGACTTTAACGTGTAATATATATTTCAATCGTGTTTAATCAGCACTGTTTTCCTTACAATATCCCTTTGTTAATTTTGGATGTTTGGCTGCTGAATGTTGCTGAACAGGTAAGGAGGCGATAAAAATCAATAACAATTCCATGAATACACTTAAAAATTAATAATGACTCGATAACGGTGCTTAAGAATCGATACCAAGGCGTTTCCGAGGCATTAATGTTGGGAGGGGGCGCCGAAATTTTTGAACATGCACATGAACAAACATGAACGACTAATTTGTGATTATTAATAATAATAATGAGTAAATTGGGCTCAGTGGAATGGGGGCCTAAAACTTAACTCAGACATTCTTCTTCTAAACCTAACAATGTGCTTCCCTGCGTCTATCTGTCTCCGGCTCTCCATATGACTCACCTATTAATAAGTTTTGTTCTTTCGAAGTGTGGGATATAAGACGTGACACAGGACACCTGGAAAAAGCTGAAATATACAGTGGACTCTTGCCATATGAACACCCTGGCTAGAGAATATTCAACTTTTTGCATCAACATGAAGAGCAGTTTCTTGCGGTTTTGCGAATTTCTGGTAGCTGATCCAAACTGTTTTGTTTGTGTGAGTGGAGAAAAGACTTTTTTTTCCATACAAATTTAGTGGGAATCAAAAAAAGAATAATTGGTAATACAGTGTTCTGTGTTCTGCACTGTGTCCTTATTGCCAGGAACTTATGCAAAAACTGATTAAAGTGTTGGACATTTGGAATTTCTAGGGGAAAACGCACTTCACTATACAAAATTTCGAGCTACAAACTTGCCTCCGGAACAGACTAAATTTATATGGTGACGATCTACTGTACTTTCTTTGCTGATAATAAACAGAAAACCTCAGAACAATGCTATGTCAGGATGAAACTGCTGCATCAAACACTGTCACAGCAGGTCACATGATCATTTATACAACGTAAACAATTCTTTGACTACATCTTCTACATGTTTACATTCATGTTTGGTTTGATAGCTAATAGTCCAGACACTGCAGAATTGTTCATAGACTTTCAGTGACTTGTAGTTTTAACACTTGTAAGTTTTTCTTGTAAAGTGTAATCACTTATTCCAAAAACATGTAGGAGTCTTTCAAGGAAGACGTGTCACCTGTCCACTGAAAAAGGTTATAAAGGTTTTGTGAAGGTTTGGTCAAATTGATGAATGATTCAGGAGGAGTTACAGATGATGATGAAGTGTGATGATGATGCTGATGAGAGACGATGGATAGTGAACCCTATGTGTCTCCTATGCTTCTCAGTCAGGACTCACAACCAGGTAATTAAAATGTCAGGGTGTGTGAGAAGGGGTTGTGTATCTGGGTCTTTCATCTACTCTTCAGCTACGGATCGAAGTTTTTGATCTCTACAAGTTCCTCAAAATATCTCTGCTTGGCTCTGACATTTAACTTCTCCCAGCAAGGTCCCTTTTCTTTAGGTTTAATCTTCTTCATCTCGAAAGAAACACCATGTCACAAATCTAAGAACAATAACACCAAAACCAAAGATGGCAGTGACTTCCCAAAACGCAACGCGGTATAAAAACAGTGTGATGTAACTCCACATTCTCTATATTAAACATACAGTAGTGATCATGCACTGTGATCTCCTCTCATACACACACCTGTTGATCCTCTTCTCAACTTCAGCTCTGTGTTACTGTATGAGTGTATTTCAGTCAGTGAGTTTATTTACAGATATTCTTTATTTATGACAAAATGTGAAATAATACAAGACTATTTAAGAGCTCAGTGAAAGAACTATTAAGAAAGACTGCATGGTTTTAATACTGCTTCTATGATACAGATCTGGCAACCCTGTTTATAGCAGCTAGATGGAGATGAATGTTCACTGACAAAATAAACATTATTTCAGATTTAAGACCAATAAAATGTTTCTCATTTGCATTTCCCTGCTGCTTTTAAACCCTACAGCTCACACACAGTGCATTTAGTTTGTGTCCCAGGTGCAGTTTGTGTGATTAGTTACAGTGTTTTAGTAAATTTCACAGTAATTTCAGACACACTGCAGTCACATCAAGTCATGTTTTGCTCTGCAGCTTCTCACATACGTACATCTGACCCAAAGACTCTGTGACAAATCATCAGTGTGCAGTGAAAAGAAACAATCTTCCTCCTCAGGACATTGATGATGAACCTAAAACTTCTGCTTCAGTCTCACTATTAGAGAATGTGTCTTACTGAGGAGCAGGTCATGTGACTCTCAGAGAGATGATCTTACCTCAGTGTCTCCAGTTTACAGTGAGGATTCTCCAGTACAGCACAGAGACACATCACTCCTGAGTCTCCTACTTTATTCTCAGACAGATCCAGGTGTCTCAGGTGTGAGGGGTTTGATCTCAGAGCTGAAGTCAGAGCAGCACAGTCTTCATCTGAGACACCACAATTATACAACCTGTAGAGACACAATGACACACTCTTCATCACCAGATTTTTAATCTCTTTTAAGACTTACTTTAAAGCTGATGTGTTTATAAAATTATGTTATTATTCAGAATGTTTGTTCAGAATGTTACATTGTTAAATGATCAGAGTCTTATATTGTGTTTCTCTCAGCAGATGTGTGTGTGTATTTACAGTATATTGCTGCACAATCAAAACAGTAAAAGTCTGAACCATTAACAAAAATAAACTCTACAGTGTTACACGTTATTTTGTCGTCCTCTCAGAAGCAGGTGTAAATTAGCACAGTGTTGTTGCAGCGGTTACCAGATGCTCGGTTTTAATGAGGAATTGCTCTTTGTTTGGAATAAATTCTTGAATTATTTTAATCATATCTGTACAGAGATTGTGGAGGTAACATGTTAGACTTTCTGATATGTCTGTCTGTACATGTTTGTGGCTTTTGTTGTTTTGATGTATAAGAGTTTAAATATGCTCTCTTTGCTGCTATTAAACAGAGAACTTCAGACACGTGTGTGTGTGTGTGTGTGTGTGTGTCGAATGCATCAGGTAATAATTCTTACAATTTGGGATCATCTCCATTTTTCCTCAGAGGAGATTAATCGCTTCATTTGTTATTTTTCTTCCTTTGTCAGGAAAGTTTGAACCATCGCTGAATTTTAAAGAAATTCAAATGAAGTGTTATGTGGAGTTTTAAAAGAGAAAGAAAGTCTCACCTCTTCTGTTAAGTCTTATTAATTCATTCCTGTCATATTTTAAACAACCTTTCCTGGATTTCTCTCTGGAAGGAAGGTAATTAAAACGTTTCCTTGCCTTCAGCCGAATAAGCTTTGTTCATGTCTCAGAGTAAAACATCTTCATCTTTCAATCTTCATTTAAGACTTATGTTAAAGCTGATGTGTTTGTGAAATTATGTTATTATTCTGACAAGGTAATAAACAATGTAATTAAAAATGATCAGACTGAGTCTTTTATTGTGTTTCTCTCAGCAGATGTGTGTATATTTACAGTATATTGCTGCACGATCAAAACAGTAAAAATATAAACATGATGAAAATCAAAACTCTTTAACTAAAAGAAATGATCAGAAAAATACATCAATATACATAAATCTTTTAAATTTACACAGGATTAATACGTCTCCTGGGTTAGACTCCAAGCCCCCTGTGACCCTGTGCACAGGATAAGGAGTGTAGAAGATGAAGGAAAGAATAATATTCATGTCTTGTGTAAACCAGATTACTTGCTGATCATTTATTGTTAAATAGATATTCCTGAATTATAAATCTAATGGAGAGTAAAAATGTCTACAAATTGGATCCATCAGGTTCTACAGGTTTAAAATTTGAAATTCACAGTAAATAAAAATTCTACAGAAAGAATAAAGGCAAAGAGTCGAATGTGCTGAGGGATTTGTTAATTTCAGAAAGGAAATATTTTAATCTAAAATGCCTTTGGTTTGACCATTCCTGTTAATTTCCTAATAAAGTTTACCATTTACCATCTCATTTTTATTCCTAAATTATGTGTGACATAGCTGCCAACTTTTCAGAAAAGCCTTGAGTGAGATTTCAAAAATAAGGACATGGTTTAGCGCGCACGCGACGCCCCATTACACACACACACACACACACACACACACACACACACACACACACACACACACACACACCATTACCCTGCACGTCTCAGGGAAGAGAAAAGAAGGGGAGAAGAAAAGAAAATGAAAAATAATGATCCTGAATATAAAGTGGAATTGTGTTGTAGGTATAATGGTAAATCTCACACACACACACACACACACACACACACACACACACACACACACACACACGCGCGCGCGCGCGTGTGATTTTCTCTTCATCATGTTTATTAGCTTCTGAGTGTCTTATGAATATTAAAAGTGCCACATGATTAAACTCAATACAAATATGTTAATGTGCCTGTAAATACTGACATGTATTTCCCTCTTGTGATAAAACTATATCACTCCTCACACTGTTTTACAGCAGGCGTATCTGCAGCTTCTGCGTGTGATTGATGTCTTCACAAGCTGGAAATGTTTGTTAATTACAATCGGATTACGCAAATAATGAAATTATATTGTAGCAACACAGAAAACACATGTACATAAATGGGTGACTCATTAAACCATTAAAATATAAAATGTGTAATTTTGTTATGTAAAAAAGCATCAAAATATGGACAATACTGCTCTCTAACTTGCACAATGCGTCATTTCAACATGAGACATTATTTTTCTATTTTACTTCATTTTCTGCTGAATTTCTCATTACCGCAATGTGTCTGTCTGTGTTTGAATGTGTGTTATGTCGTCATTTAAACTAATTAACATAAAATAATAAATAAATGAATGGATGTTCTACTAGATTATTTTAGATGACAGAAAAAATAATTTGCTGAATATTTATTTATTATAATACTAAAAAAAAAGTAGGAAAACGAAGTGTCCATGCCTGATGTTCTCATCCTCCGCAACACTTTTTCAGGACTGTTTAAACACACATACAGAATGTAAATAAAGTTTGATTATGAGTGATGGTAACAGTAACAGTTACTTCAAGATGGCTACCAGGTCAGATCATCTCTTTATATCTCTCCAGTTAAATATTAAGTATTCAGATTGAACTTTGTACGATGATTTAAGTAGCACCGGTAAGGTGTCAGGGCCAAGACAAAGCAGGTAGTCAGTCTGAAGGAAAGGCAAAGACCAGCCTCTGTCTCCCTGGACGCCGCCGAGAGAGAAGAAGAGAGAGCGCGGCACGCTATCCCTTAAAGCATGCGCTCTCAGGTTAAGTATAAAGTTTAAAAGCACAAAACTCTCAGAAATCCTCGCTAAGAGCAAAGTCCCCAAGAGAATCTTCAGTTAGTTCCCAGAGCCTCGTCTGGTCTCGCGTGGATGGCGGAGCTCTGTTTATTCTGTGTTTTCAGTTTTCTTTTGTTTCCTTTTGATTTCCTAATTATTAATCCCACGCTATCTCTAAACAGTAGGGTCTTCCCGTGAGTGTCACAAGCACTCTCACAGCCTCCTGTTTCACTGACCCCCTCAGACGCGTTAGAGCTCTTATAAATATTATTACATCTTGTGGAGCTGCGCTCAAAACCACACCACATAACAAAGTGAGTTTACCAATATACAGTACTCACTCTCCCTCCTCTGGACATGTCCAAACCATCTTAATCTGGCCTCCCTAACTTTGTCCCCCAAATGTCCAACATGAGCTGTCCCTCTGATGTACTTGTTCCTAATCGTGTCGAACCGTGTCTCCTATGCTTCTCAGTCAGGACTCACAACCAGGTAATTAAAATGTCAGGGTGTGTGAGAAGGGGTTGTGTATCTGGGTATTTCACCCACTCTTCAGCTACCAGGTCATACGGATCGAAGTTTTTGATCTCTACAAGTTCCTCAAAATATCTCTGCTTGGCTCTGACATTTAACTTCTCCCAGTAAGATCCCTTTTCTTTAGGTTTACTCTTCTTCATCTCGAAAGAAACACCATGTCACAAATCTAAGAACAATAACACCAAAACCAAAGATGGCAGTGACTTCCCAAAACGCAACGCGGTATAAAAACAGTGTGATGTAACTCCACATTCTCTATATTAAACATACAGTAGTGATCATGCACTGTGATCTCCTCTCATACACACACCTATTGATCCTGTTCTCAACTTCAGCTCTGTGTTACTGTATGAGTGTATTTCAGTCAGAGAGTTTATTTATAGATTATTTATGTGTAAAATAATACAAGACTATTTAAGAGCTCAGTGAAAAAAATTATTAAGAAATACTGAATGTTTTAATACTGCTTCTATGATACAGATCTGGCAACCCTGTCTATAGCAGCTAAACGGAGACAAATGTTCACTGACAAACATTATTTCAGCTTTAAGACCAATAAAATGTTTCTCATTTGCATTTCCCTGCTGTTTTTAAACCCTACAGCTCACACACAGTGCATTTAGTTTGTGTCCCAGGTGCAGTTTGTGTGATTAGTTACAGTGTTTTAGTAAATTTCACAGTAATTTCAGACACACTGCAGTCACATCAAGTCATGTTTTGCTCTGCAGCTTCTCACATACGTACATCTGACCCAAAGACTCTGTGACAAATCATCAGTGTGCAGTGAAAAAAAACAATCTTCCTCCTCACGACATTGATGATGTACCTAAAACTTCTGCTTCAGTCTCACTATTAGAGAATGTGTCTTACTGAGGAGCAGGTCATGTGACTCTCAGAGAGATGATCTTACCTCAGTGTCTCCAGTTTACAGTGAGGATTCTCCAGTACAGCACAGAGACACTTCACTCCTGAGTCTCCTACTTTATTACAGGACAGATTCAGTTCTCTCAGGTGTGAGGGGTTTGATCTCAGAGCTGAAGTCAGAACAGCACAGCCTTCATCTGAGACACCACAATCCCACAACCTGTAGAGAGACACAATGACACACTCTTCATCACCAGATTTTAATCTTCATATAAGACTTACTTTAAAGCTGATGTGTTTGTGAAATTATGTTATTATTCAGAATGACATCAACTGTTTATTCTAATTAACAATGTAATTAAAAATGATCATACTGAGTCTTACTGAATATTGTGTTTTTCTCAGCAGAATTGTGTATATTTACAGTATATTGCTGCACAATCAAAACAGTTAAAGTCTGAAACATGGTAAAAAGCAAAACTCTACAGTTCTACATATTATTTTGTCCTCGTCTCAGAAGCAGGTGTAAATTAGCACAGTGTTGTTGGAGCAGTTGCCAGATCCCCAGTTTTAATGACTAATTGCTCTACTTCTGGAGTAATATCTTTGGCTGTAGACTGTAGTCTGGAATTTTTTTTATATACATTATTTTAATCATATCTGTACAGAGTATGTGAAGTTTACAAATAAGGTCTTCTTATACAGTAGAACCTCGGATTACGAGTAAAAAAAAAACTTATAAATCAAGTCATTGAATGAAATCAAGTCAAGTCAAGCAAGTATTGGTTTACGAGTACAGAGTATCATGTATCATGCAAGCGATTCTTGTTTTGACGCCGAATGTCACGTGATCACAACTGAGCCAATAATTTTTCTCTCTCTCGCACTGCAGAATTGTGGGTAATCGTCTTCCTTATGTAGAAGAAATTTTTATCTGATTTTATGTGACATACCCTACTTTTAAGAAATAAAAGATATCCCAGCTTGAAATAATGCGTGAGAGTAGTTAATATAAATATATCCCTTTTTATGAGGAACGTACTTAGGTATGTCAAAAGAATTGTGTAGCCACCTAAACCGTATAGTATGAGCTTGTGGCTTTTTTTATGGATATTAATTTCTTATGAGGAACGTACAGGTGTATGTCAATTGTTTTGGATGCTGCTGATTAACCCGTATCGTATGAGTGTAGCAGCTTTATGAATATCTTTTTATGTGGAACGTACAGTTGTACGTCAATTGTTTTGTATGCTGCTGATTAATGAATTGTATGAGGTTATAGCAGCAAATTTATATCTTTTTATGAGGAGCACTGCTTGGGTGCCATTAAGTTGTAAGCAATTGCATTGTTTGTGTTTAATTGATGTTGTACTGTCCAATACTGTATGATATTGTATGAGTGAATGAGAGCTCTATGTGTGTCTGAGGGTGTGTGTCTGAGTGGAAGGGAGAGAAAGAGAATCTGGCTGAGTGAACCCCCGAGGGAGTTGTGTAGTGCAATCCACCAGAGGGGGGGTCGGCTTGCGCCAGATCGGAGACGTGTGTGTGAATGAGCCCTTATAGGAATAGATAAATTGGCAGATCAAGATGAAATAAAGGGACAAGTGTGTGTATGAGCCCTTCTAAGACAATAAATAAATAAATAGCTAAATAAAATAAAAGGGACAAGTATGCTTGAATGTGCCCTGATTAAAACCGGGGACAAAGTATGAGTGAATGAGCCCTAATTTCTAGGAAATAAGGGACACAGGATGAACGTATAAGCCTAGAAATAAAGAGATCGTGTGGAGTGGTGAATGTGTCTGAACTGTGGCATTAATCGGTTCTTGTAAGATAATATTCACTGTGTATAAAAATACTGTGCTTTTGGGCAAGTACTAATAGGACAGTAGTGAAATATTGTATATTAAAGAGTGGCTATCATTGCTAAGTCTTGTTAATGAAGGTGGATGTTTAGGTGATTATATAATAATGTATGTTGCTGTAAGTAAATTTAGTAAATTTAGTTACTAAGTAAGTGCATAAGCATAAGGAAGTACAGGAATATCCTGGTTTTTAGTGACAGAGGCTATAAGGCATAATGGCAGCCTCTCCTGTGGAGATATTGGTGTTAAAGCATCCGTTGTGTGGAGATCTCATAACTAAGATCTCAAGTAAATGGCAAAAGAGAACTAAAGATATGATTACAAAATGGCTAAAGGAGGGGACATTTGATTTGGCTTTGTGTGGTGAAACGGTAACATTGGCAAAAAAATTACAAAACTGCAGCTAGAGAGAAAAAGCGTGTCCAGAGTGAGTTGAAAAGACAGCAGGAGAGAGAGGCCCTGGCTCTGTTTAAGAAAGAAGGGGATGAGTTTGTAAAAAGGAAAAAGCAGGTGAGGAGAAAGTTAAGGAAAGTTAGGAAAGTGAGGCACAGAGTAACAGGGGGGAAGCGTTAGTTACACCTCCCCCATATGTGCAGACAGAAGGTCAATTCCCAATGCTTAAGGGAATGGTTGAAGTTTCGGGAGAAATGCAGATGGAAGGTTGTGTAGATTGAGATGAAGGTTATAGGAAGCCGTGTGTGAAGTCTAGAAAGAGACAGGATAGGTGGATAGGGAGAGAGGAAAGCACACCGTTAGATTGTTATAAGGAAGTAAGGGCAGATCTACAAAAAGTGGAGAAAGTTGTATGGGAAGGAAGATGATAGAGGGAGAAGAGGGGGTGCATGTAAGTAGAGAGAAAATAGACAGGAGCACAAAAACACCAGGACAGTCAAGAAGTCAGATAGATACAACATTAAGGACTGGACATAGGCCATTGTACAGTAGAGAGGAAGGGGGGTGAGGAAGAGTTGTCATGTAACATGGGCAGTTGGAAAAATGGAAGGAACACTGGGAGACTTAGGAACCTAGCTCCACTATTCCCAATTTTAATTAAAGGTGCATGGGGACAATATGTACCATGGGCAACGCAAGATCTCGAGGGACTTGTCAACCGCCTCCCTAACATTCATGAGGGTGCAGGGAAATGGATTAAGGTCTTGGATGAGGAGACCTCAGGCAAGCTGTTGTCGGTTGGAGATATGAAAGCTCTTCTGGCAAAAACCGTGGGGGAGGAAAGATGGAGAACGTCCTCCGTGCTTCTGATTTGAACAAGGCTGTAGATACAAACCATATGGATGGAACTGTCCTTGATGCTTGCTGCCCTACCGTGTGGAAGGCCTTGTGTGCAGAGTACACAGCTAGAGTTGACCCAAAGGCATTAAAGGGTGATCAGTTGGAGATGTGGTCGGTTTAAACTCAAGATCACACAAAGAGTTCTGTGATCACATCTCACATGCTGCTGAACTGTACAGGAAAATGAGCAGAAGTTGAAAGCTCAAGAGAAAGAGCTACAACGAAAACTAGCTCAGTTACATCTTGAAGAACTGACTAAGAAAAACAAGAAAAAGGTCCAAGAGACCCTAATTACAGCAGAGCAAGTGTCTGGGGGGGCCCCAGGCAATCCTTCACCCATGATCCAGCCAGCTGCAGTCACAGCGATGACCGCACCAGCAGCACTACCCCCAAACTCACACCAGATGTCTGCAATGTTTATCCACAAAGGCAGAAAGAGTGGAGAACTAATCAGCGCCAGAGGGGACAAAGAGACACTTATGCTAACTTTCCACCAGGCGTATACTGGGGGTGTGGACTGACTGGACATAACCGATCAAGTTGCCCCACACATCCATGGCCCCAGCTCCCGAGGGGTGCGATGGGAGGGGAGTGGCAACAGTCTCCTCGAGATCAAGCTCAAGGCCCGGTAAACCCATGGGGGGTCCAAAACAGGGGAGATTCAGTTACCTATTTTAACAACTAATGCTGCACAGGAACCCTTGTCAGTAGATACAGGAGCAATTCGTACATTTAAGTCCTGCCTAAATTTAAGTCATCTCCCCATGCTTGGAAAATTTGCAAAGGCAGTAGGATTATCGGAACAATAGCAGTTAGTTCCTATGACTGCTCCAGTCCGTCTACAAACTAGCGACACAAGTGTGATTATGCCTGTATTAGTTTCAAGTCAGACCCCGGTTAATTTGTTGGCCAGAGATGCATTGTGTAAGTTAGGATTGCAATATGGTGTCCTCCAGAAGGGGTGTATGCTGACATGAATGGTGTAAAAAATCAAATGGTAATGACTGAGCCACAAGCAAATGTATTTTGGATAGGACAGCTAGAAAGGGATGTAAGTAAAGTAATTCATAAGTGGGGAAAGTGCATTCAAGCACAGATTCCTGAAGCACAATTACCTACTTCAGACTTTCACTGTACAATGGTGTATGATCCAACTAAGGATGCTGGTTTCGAACAAACATGGCAGGAAGAAACAAAAGAGTACAAGGTGGAACTAATTACACAAGTACATCGTCATATGTCGGCAAGGAGCAGCTATCAGCATAGATGAGTGTGATTTTGTGAAAAGGCGGTTCAATGTAACTGATTCTGTTCCCCATGTGACAGTGTATGGTGGAAGAAATTGCAGATCAAAGGACTTAGGACTAATGATGAAGAGAGCTACAGAAGTCCAGTGGGAGTCAACCATAAACCCGTTGATTTTCATTTTGCAGATAAAAACTCTATCAAAGTATTGTGTGGCAATAACTTGATTGGTGTTCCTCAGGAAGTTGTTATTAGCCACAAGTCACAGACGCAAATGGCATCAGCAACTGAAGTAGTTGAGACTGTTGAGGGTAAGCTATATAGGGAAATAGAGAGTCAGGTCCCACCTGAATTATGGTCTCAGCATGGTGCAGATATAGGCCTAATTGAATCAGCCAACCCAATTCAAGTAAAACTCAAAACAAATGTAAAACTGCCCAGACTAAGACAATATCCTCTGTGACCTGAGGCAGAAGCTGGCATATAGAACACTATTGAAGGCCTGGTAAAAGAAGACAACCAGTTGCTGTAGTACTCCAATTTTCTCTGTGATCAAGCCAGGTAAAAATAAACCGTGTCTCGTGCATGATTTACGGGCAATTAATAGTATAACAGAAGATTATCCAGTAGATGTCCCAAATCCACACACACTGCTAACCAATGTCCTTCCTGAAGCCAAATACTTCACTGTAATTGATCTTTGTTCAGCCTTCTCTAGTATTCTAGTAGCGGAGGAGAGTAGATATTTGTTTGCAGTTACATATGCTGGACAACAATGTACTACCGGCGAATGCCACAGTGGGTCCGACACTCACTGCACATATTCGATCAGGTTTGGAAGCTTCTTCAGTGTATGGAGGATTGTGTGATATGCTCGACATCGTTGGAAGCAGGCCATAGGGATTCCCTTAAGCTACTCGGTAAGCTAGGACAGGGAGGTCACAAAGTATCCAAAGCTAAACGGCAATACTGCAAGCCTCAAGTTGAATATTTAGGGCGGTTAATTTCACATGGTACAATAGCCATAGCGCATACCCAATTAGAAGGCATAAGTAAAGCACCCTTGCCACAAACAGTTAAACAGTTGATGACCTTTTTAGGGTTAACAGGCTTCAGCACTGACTGGATTGAGGAGTGTACAGTAAAACAGCTCCACTGAGAGAGGTAATGAGAGGAGAAGGTCGGCAAAATCTAAGTGCTCCGTTAAAGTGGAACACAGATGCACTGTTAGCATTCGAATCCATCAAAAAAGAGATGCAAAGAGCGCCCACCTTAGGTATACCAGGGTACATCAAACCATTCTACTTGTAGGTGGCTAACCGAGCTGATGGATATGCCTCAGCTGTATTGATGTAGGAAACCTGCAGTGGGAGGGAAAAACAGTCTCTAGCTTACTATAGCACTAGCTAGATAATGTAGTACAAGGTTACCCGCCATGTTATTAACAGGGTCTTACAGCAGTACATTATGCATATGGAAAAGCATCTACATTGACTCTGGGTTACCCAGTAACCATTTATACACATCATAAGGTTGTGGAATTGATAGAACAAGGGAAATCTGTTCTAACTCAAGCTCGCCTTCTAGCATATTCTTCACTGCTCACATATCCTGACATTACGATCAAAATGGAAGCAGTGAAGGTTTAAAAAGAGTGAAGGAACACCTATCCAGCATGCTGAACAGATAAGCAAGTTAATGGTTGCTATGATGCTACCAAAATGATGGCTGTCATTAGATGTCAAGCTCACAAAAGAGGAAATGACTATGTCACTAAGGGTAACAACATAGCCGGCTTAGAAACAAAGCACGCATCGAGGTGTAAAGTGGCATTGATAGTACCAGTAATCCTTATAGAACCACAGCCTCAATTGGAGAATATTATTCGAATTCAACATTAAGCAGGTCCATACGAGCACTCGATGTGGCTCCAGAGGGGAGCTCAGAAGGATGCACAAGGTGTGTGCGTTCACATGAAGGTTTAATCATTGCATCCACAGTGCCGTTAAACATTTTGATCCCAGGTGCTCATGGATTTGATCATTGTGCCAGAGGAGAGGTTGTGAGGAAAATTAAAAACCAAGGGTATTGGTCTCCATATCTGCATTATATTGTTGATGAGTTCTTAGCTTAATGTGAGATATACAGTATGTGCTAAGCATAATGTCAGAAAAGGAACAGCGACACCTATTAGCCATATACCGGTACTAGACGGACCTTTTAGGTACTTAGTGGTGAACTGTGTGGACATGGTGAAGGATGCTCGGGGGAAAAGGTACATGGCTTTAATAATTGAGAGGTTGAGTAGATGGGTAGAAGCAATGCCATCTGCAGATGAAGAAGCAGGAACAGTTATCAAGTCCTTCCAAGCGAAATGATTCCTAGATTTGGAATTCCAGAGATCAGTTCGGATAATAGCTCATCATCCGCAGTGGGATATTAGAAAGAATAAACTTAACTGGGTTGATGCTTTACTCCTTGCACTAATAAACTATCGCATGCAAACTAACAGAAATACACACCTAACCCGCATGAATCCATTACGGGTCGACCCATGACTGTGTTATATTGTATAGACCTCTCAATTGCAAATGAGGAAACTAATTGCAATATATAAAGTAATCTATGTGCAGGGAAAAGCACGGAGCCCAAGTAGAGAAAGACACACCATGCTCAGTTGTTCCAGAAGACCAGATGTATCTACAAATGGTTAGAAGGAAGTAACACAAATCCAGGAGGGAATCCTAGCAGCTATTCCAACAGCAGTTCAGGTGGAAGACTGAACCACGTGGTATCACTTGAACCGTTCTCTCCGAGAAAGGAGAGAAACCGCTGACTGATTTTTAAACCTTATTGGGAAATAACCAACTATTGGCACAAGTTGGATACCAAATTGCACAGCGATGAACACTTCGCTGCCCCAAATTAAGTATGAGAATCTGCTTGAGAGCAGCATCCCATTTCTGATACAGTCGCGACCGACTGACTGATTTTGACCAGTTTCCCCTTGACACAACTGACATGACAAACTTTTGTACATATTGTATGTGACTACGATTCATGTTGTATAATGTATTTCTGTATAATCAAAACTATATTACTTTCACAGATAAAACAGCAGTGGCAAAAATTAATCCTAATTTCCTCAACAGGAAAAGTGCACTGGAAGGAGCAAGCTGTAAACAAGTTATGCCAATGTGTAATGCCACTAAACAAAGTTCTCTTTTATTACAGGTATAGAAATTTAATTGGAGCAGCTGATGGGTGACTTTACCGCGTCTAATGAAATTTATGTTGTGTATATCTATATCTAACCAAAGGCTTTCTAGAATTAACAGCATTTCTTAGCAACAACAGACAAGGACGAGTCCTCGGATGCGCATCTTCCATAGCAAAGGAGGGAAGACACGGGCCCATAATGAAGTGCTAGTAACCTCTCTTGTGGGCTCCAACTGACTCTCTACGATGCGCAAAGTATCTGAGTTGAAGATTCTTACATTACAACAAGGCTGTTTAAATTTATACCTACTTTTAAAATTGTAATGTGTTATGCATGTTTCATTTTAGATTGTATCATTCACCCAATTAGTGTAAACCTAAAAAAAAAATCACTGTGTTAATTACATATTAATGTCATGTTATTGTTACTGTGTTATGAAAAGTATAAGGTCATGGAGGTCGGGTCTTTTACTCCTTTCTAGTCAAGTGCGGAAGGAGAGGTTTGGCCGATTCTCCACTAGAGTTCAAATACATAGGTTGGTCCTTGGTAGAAGTCCAGTCATTTAACGGAAGACTAACACATGAATTTGCACTCTAGATAAAACGGTTATTGTGGGACTTATAAGTACCAGATGTGACATACCCTACTTTTAAGAAATAAAAGATATCCCAGCTTGAAATAATGCGTGAGAAGCCGAGCCTATAGGCCTCGTGGAATGTGCCTGTGTAAGAAATCCGATCTCTACATTGAGGCACCTAGAACTGGGAAATTTAATGAAACCCAGATGTTGAATGGAGAATCAGCGCGGGAAAAAAGGCCGCCTTTGTTTGGGATCAGTATTTAAGCAAGAAGCCGTCGGGAGTCGGTGTGTGTTCTGCAGACCTCCCGACTTTATTGATCAACCAATAAAGTTGTAACCTTCTGAAATCAAAGCCTAAGTCTTCAATTAATTTCCACGACACCTGCTGGGTCTTAGTGAGTGTCTCTCACTGGTATAATCAACATCTGTGCACGCGTGTACTGTTTACTATAACACTTTGACCACATGTGTGTGCGTTAAACATTTTAATTTGGTGTTTGTATGTGTGTGTGTACAACAGACGTGTAAAGCAAAAGCAAGTCTTATTAGAGAGATTAAAGATCTATTTTCTCCCTCTCTCGAGTGCCTGCACTGATTCTGTTGGTCTTTGCGTATCAAAATACTTTCACTCCAACAGAGCCTCCATTCTGCACAGAAGATTAATAGAAAGGTCCAAAGGACACAAAAATCTTGAAAAGAAAAATATATACAACCCCAACAAATCCTGGCCAAATCACAGACATGCTGATTCCATGCTGATTACTACAAATGACTAGAGGTCCCCAGGTACAGTAATACTAATCCTGTGTGATCAGGCCTAAAGTCAGTAAGGCTTTTCCTCCAGGGACTTGGGGCAAGGTTTGGCTTTACTGTAGATTACAGAACACATGCTTTCATTGTTTTGTCTCTCTGGAGCAACATCTGTCCATTTATATTACAGTCTATAAAGGTAAATGTCCCAAATAAAATTAAAACTTATCATGAAATTGGTTAAAATGCAGGTTTCAAAACAACAGTCATCACCAGAGACAATAAAGACATAAATGAGTGTGTGGATGATATTCTCATTTTACTACGTATTTGACTAGTTGTAACAGGAGGACTCCCATGCTAAGCATTGACATTCATGTCCAGTAGGGGGCGGTGTTGCACTGTTCTGCTGTGGGCTGGTATTGACTTGGACTAGCTGATGTTCCTACGTGTTGTTGGAGTGTTGCAACCAGAAACCAGTCGTCAGAGTTTTTATCAGAATTTAATGAACACTGTGAGGTTTTCTGATATTGTGTGAACCTTCCCATTCCTGTATGTCCATAAAACATCCCCTCATTGAGCTTCCTTTTTCCTTATAAGGTAATACTTCCTAAAGCCCATGGCCAGATGAATGTACATCCAAATTATTGGAACCCTTTTGTCTAACTGGAAAATGCTCATGTGCTTTCTGTTGTCTGTCTGTTTCTGAGTCTCCATATGACTTACATATTAATGACTTTTGTTCTTTTGAGGTTTGGGATGTACGTGACAGAGGACACCTGGACAAAAGCTTAAATATACTTTATTTGCTGATAATCAACAGAGAACTTCAGACACATTGTGTGTGTGTGTGCGCATGTCTGTGTGCGTGTGTGTGTTTGTGTCTGTGCGGCGGATGTGTGTTTGTGCGCACGTGTGTGTTTGTGTCTGTGTGAGCGCGCGCGTCTGTGTTTGTGTCTATGTGCGCGTATCTTTCTGCCCCAGGTCAGGGTCAGCTGGTATCGCATCGCGGTGTGACAGACACAAAAAAAAATAATTCTTCTTCTTTTAACTCGTATTAAACAAACATTTGGAGACTCATTTTAAACCTTACGTAACATCACATTGCACTTCATTTAAACATTTCACTGCATATCATACAGTTTATAGCGGTGTACATGTCAAATTAAAATTTAATTTGATTTACGTATCGGTGGCATTGTTGGTGGATGAGGCGTCTCTGCGTGTTAGAATTGTTGAGTAGATTTTGGTAAACAACATTGCTATGACAGGACGAAACTGCTGCATCAGTGCAAACTGCATTTCTCGTAAAGTGTAAGCACATATTTAAAAAAATTTAGGAGTCTTTCAAGCACTGAACAGGCTATGTCTAAAAATGCGTTAGCTACGGCACATCTATAATAAAGGTTCTGTGAAGGTTTGGTCAAATACAGATGGATGGTAAGATCCCTTTTCTTTCGGTTTACTCTTCTTCATCTCAAAAGAAACAGCATGTCACAAATCTAAGAACAATAACAAGCCACTCTCAACTCTGTGTCACTCTCAACACATCTGTGTCAGAAATCACCATGGCAACCGATCAACATTAAAACCAAAGGTGACGGTGCCTTCCCAAAACGCAACGCGGTATAAAAACTAAATGAAGTACTATTAGAGAATGTGTCTTACTGAGGAGCAGGTCATGTGACTCTCAGAGAGATGATCTTACCTCAGTGTCTCCAGTTTACAGTGAAGATTCTCCAGTACAGCACAGAGACACTTCACTCCTGAGTCTCCTACTTTATTATAGGACAGATCCAGTTGTCTCAGGTGTGAGGGGTTTGATCTCAGAGCTGAAGTCAGAGCAGCACAGTCTTCATCTGAGACACCACAACCACGCAACCTGTAGAGAGACACAATGACACACTCTTCATCACCAGATTTTTATCTTCATTTAAGACTTACTTTAAAGCTGATGTGTTTGTTTATTCCGTTTATTCTAATTAACAATTAAAAATGATCATACTGAGTCTTATATTTTGTTTCTCTCATATTGCTGCATGATCAAAAAGGCTGAAACATGGTTGCAAATAAAAAGATATAATGTAAAGTATAAGTAATTTAATACAAAATGAATTAATATTCATGTCGTGTGTAAAACAGATTACTTGCTGATCATTTATTGTTAAATAGATATTCCTGAATTATAAACCCAATAGAGAGTAAAAATGTCTACAAATTGGATCCATCAGGTTCTACAGGTTTAAAAGTGAAATTCACAGTAAATAAAAATTCTACAGAAAGACTGAAATAAAGGAAAAGAGTTAGAAGAGAGATATGCTGAGGTTTTTATGCATTTCAGGAAGGATCATCCAAAAAAAAAAAAAAAGTGAATTGCTCTACTTCTGGAGTAATATATTTGGCTGTGGATTGGAGTTTGGAGATTTTTTACATCCATACCGAGCCAAAAGCTTAAATATGCTCTGATAATTAACTGAGAACTTCAGACACATCATGTGTGCGTGTTTGTCCCTCTCTCCCGGGGTAAGTGTATGGAGGTGCGGCGGATGCATCAAGCAATAATTGTTTATCTTTTAATTTGTATTAAACTCAACAATTCGGGAGCTCATCTGTATTTTTTCTTTAAGGAGATTAATCGCTTTATTTGCTATTTTTCCTTTGTCAGAAAAGTTTTAACCATCACTGTATTTTAATGAAATTTAATTAGGTGTTATGTGGAGTTTAAAAAAATACCTTTGATATGTTTTCTAAATAAGCCGTTTTGTTCCTGTCATATTTTGAACAAGCTTTTGTGCAGATTTCATTTTGGAAGGAAGGTAAAATTAAAATTAGCATTTTCTTCAGCCAAGCAAGCTTTGTTCATGTCTTAGAGTTAATTAATTCTGGGGTATTTAAAAAAAAAAACCTTCGCGTGGTTTAAATATATTTGTTACTTTCCTGCATCACATTTTAACTCATTAATTCGACTTCTTAAATAAAATGGCTGTGGCGAGATTGTGGAAAATCTGGTTTAATATTTTTTTAACCGAATGGTAGCTCTTTCCTTAGCACCGCTGCCATTTGATCACCACATGGGAAAGGGAGGCCAAAGGATTGTGCGTGCTGCCACAGCACTTTCATCTACAGCAAGGACTAGCTTTCGCAATCCAGCTGCCAACAAGGAAAAGGCACTGTGTTCACCATTAAGGTCCCCGTTCCCAGTCAGGGTAAGCCACCTGGACATCAGTAGTCACAAGGCCTAACACCGAGGCTGCGACACTAGATGGCTTGGCAGGGCCAGCTCGCCACTACAACGAATGCTGCGGTAAGCTGCGGTAAAACCCTGCAGGAGTCACTGCCCAGGAGAATTCACTCTGCAGCTTTAAATCCACCATTGCGGACCATTCTTCACACGTGATTTGCATGTGAGCGGGGCACTACACTGCACCCCAGGGACTTTTAAAGGGGAGCCTGCAACCCTGTTTTTGCACCAGCTTGAGCATGCTATGCTGTCATCACACCAGCCTGAGCATAATACCCCCCTTTCACCTGTCTTAAGCTCCTTTTTTGCATCTGTTCGAGCTCGATGGATAAAGGCGAGAGGATGGAGAGCTGCCGTGCCACTTTTTAGAGCTCGCTGGATAAAGGCGAGTGGCCACTATGTCCCCTGTTTGACCTCATTTTGCAAAGTCCATAAAGGCGGACGGACTGAAAACTGCCAACGTACTTATCAGAACAAAGGCGGACGGACCGAACATTGTCTACTCACTAGGCAGAGCTCATGACAAAGGTGGACGGACTGAACACAGCTAATGTACCTGTTTGCGCTGACGGTACAAAGGCGGACAGACTGAAAACCACCGAAACCCTTCAGAGCTCCTGGCACAAAGGCAGACGTATGTCACTGCTGATGTATCTGCATAAAGAGCGAAGCTACATGTGGGAAGGGCGAAGCCCTGCACCCTGGGAACTTCAAAGGCAGAAGTGCAGAATGCTGCCGTTTTGCTGCTGCGTTGGATGAAGCTGAGAAAAGGCCTGCACGAGCCACCGCAGCACTTTTCATACCTGGCAATTATCAGCCTGCAAACCAGCCACAAGAAAGGTAAAGGCTGTTGTCATCACCATTAAGTCCCCGGTCCCAGCTGGGAAAGCCACCCAGTCGAGGAACATCATGACGGGCTGGGCGCGGCCGGCTGACCCTGTTCACGAAGCTGCTTCGAATTGTTGGCAGGAGCCGCCGCCCACGTGGGTGCACCCTGTCACTCCTTCACTGCCAACACTCGCCACTCGTCATGCCTTTTTTGTCATTAAAAGGCATGATGATTAATAGCATTACACTGGTCAACCTGTTGGTAGTGCATTCTCACATTTAACAACCTGGCACACAACACCTACAAGCTCCCTTCACCCAACACACTGCTATAACTATAACTATAAAAGCAATCTAAACAATCTAAAACAATAATCTCACTACATATTCCACATTTCTGTTTTGGTTTGGTAGCTAATAGCCTGGTCCAAAAGGGGAGTTACACAACCAGGTAATTAAACATGTCAGGGTATATAGTATGTGAAGGTTTTGTGCATCAGGGTCTTTCATCCACTCTCCAGCTACCACATCAAGATTGGTAAAGGTAATTTGTAATTCGCAATTGCTCAGTGCCTTTGATCTCTACAAGTTCCTCAAAATAGCGCTGCTTAGCACTGGCAGTTAACTTCCCCCAATAAGGTCACTTTTCTTTATGCTTACCCGTCTTCACCTCAACAGAAACACTGTGTCACAAATATAGGAAAAATAGCTAATAACTAACAAATCGCTCTCAACTCCATCACTCAACACATTGGTGTCAGAAATTACCACGACAACCAACATTAAAATTAAACAATGTGACGTAACTCCACATTAAAATATAGAGTGAGCATGCACTGTGATCTTCTCTCATACACACACTATTTATTATGACAAAATGTGAAATAACGCAAGACAATGTTAACCTTTAGGAGTCTGCAGGTGGTTTGAGACCCTACAGAAGTTCTGACATGCCCTGACATATGTGTATTTATAAACATATAAATGGCTAAAGTGTAATTACATATGTACTGTATAATTATTATAATTTCAAAAAAATGAATAAATCGGACATTATGATTGAAACAGTTAAACAGTACTTGAGTAGTCTTTTTTTTTTTTTTTTTTTTTGGGGATTTTTCCCCGATTTTCTCCCTACTTTAGTCGTGTCCAATTCCTCCCCGTCACTAGGGGGCGCTCCCACATTAAGGCTACTACTACCACTCAGCCGGGAGGGCCGAAGACTATCACGTGTTTCCTCCGAACCACGTGACGCCAGCCGACCGCATCTTTTCGAACTGCTCGCTCGCTCACCGTTGGGGGCGGCGTAACACACTCGGAGGACAGCGCTATCCGCTCCCTCCGCTGCGCGAGCTCACAGACGCCCCTGACTGGCTGTAGAGCCATGATTAATGTGGGAGCACTATGTACCTCTCATCCCTCCCCTCTGAGAGAGCTCGGCCAATCAGCTCTCTCTAGACCTCCGGCTGCGAGAGGTTACAGCACCACCCGGGATTCAAACTAGCGATCTCCGGATGATAGGGCGAGCGCTTTTACCACTGCGCCACTCGGAGGCTTGAGTAGTCTTTTTACAGAATACTTTTGTACTCTTACTTGAGTAATATTTTGGATGACTACTTTTTACTTCTACTTGAGTAATATTATTTTGAAGTACAGCTACTATTACTTGAGTAAATCTTTGGGCTACTCTACCCACCTCTAGTCTACAGAGATTATAAGAGGAAGTGAAGAACTGGGCAGACTTGCCCAACGGGTGAAATATACTTAGTTTGATCGGTGTGTACACACATGCATGATTACATTCAGATCCTGAATGACATCAGCAACTAACGCCCTCAATGCTACTCAGCAAACATGGCAGCCAAGGACTACAACTCCCAACACGGCCTAGCACGGTCACTAGAATTCTAATGGCACATATGTGAAACCAATCTCACAATCACTCCAGACCAGGGGTCGGCAACATTAAACACTCAAAGAGCCATTTGGACCCTGGGAGGCGCAAATCATTTTAGATGTCGAAAGGGTTAACACTGCATATATTGTTTCTTACCTTCATGTCACGTATAAAAAACTATAGTGTGTTGCATTCATGTAATCAATGAACTGCTACAGAGAAAATTTAATCTTACTTTCAAATAAAATATCTCTTATGTCTATTTGTCCTCCTCGGTTTATTAATCCACGCCTGTTTTTTTGTACTCCGTATTTATGAAAGAAAGCGTGCAGTCAGCTGTCAACCAAAAAAAAAATTGAGCTTAAAAAAAGATTCATATATTTATTATCATTATTGGCAACATTATTATGACACAATAATTTAAACGTCCGCAGAGAGTGACAGCCAAACACCAGACCAGAGTAACCACAGGTGAAGTGACAGAGTTAGGCCGCTCTCTGTGCATCCATGGACATAAAGGTCCACAGAGTAGAATACAACATTGTCCTCTCACAGACCACTGTGCCTGACCCAAGATTCAAAAAGCTGGCCTTTAATGACAACAGAGCGGTTGATAAAACCCTTTAGAGAATAACTGCAGCAGCAATAAAAGATGCAATCAGCCAACTCCACTGCCAGGGGTGAAGAGGGAGGAGAGGCAGCAGAGGACAAACAAGAAGAGCCACAAGCTCTCCAGCTGTTTGGAGGTTCTTTGAAGAACGAGCAACTGAAGACACTACAACACGACATCAGTCTCTTCAGAGAGAATCTTCTCCAAAACAGGGCAGATAAAAAAACATAAAGTACCGATAATATATATATAGGATCAACCCCTTAAAGCTCAGACACTTGGTCTTTCTCAGTGCCAATCTTCACTAAAGACTAGCTAAAACTGTTACCTGGATGCTGCTTTTTTCTTTTTGTTTTAACTGTTTTGTCAAACTATTTCAGGTGAAAAACAAGACTATAACACAGTACACCTGCTTTTAGTGAGTAAGTGTCAGGGATGGTGCCAGAGATTTTCTTTTGCTGCTGCTAAGGCGTCACTTAGCTTTCCATCCAGGAAGCTCTGAAATTTAGGGTTTTTCATTAACTGCTGGCACAAGTGTTTCATTTGCAACACCCCTGACACACACACTTACACACACATACAGTGTGCAGTACCTGCTCTGTGACAGTTACATTAAAACTGCCAACTCTCACACACCATGTGTAAGACTCATACACTCTCTGCTCTCATACATTCTCTTTGTTTCACATCTCCTGCATGACTGTTGCATTTCACATAATATTGCGTGCAATCTGTTGTATTCTCTTTTAATCAGGTTTGATTGGTCTTCTGAATATAAAAATAGTGAGATATTGTTTTAGCCCCAGAGTTCTGTGCTACATACATGCTTCTCTATATTTAGCTGCTGGAGAGCATGTAGGTGATTTGGCTGGTGTAAAAGGTAGGTCCTATTTCTTTTTCTTTTTTTTTTTTTGAGTGAATATTTTAAATGTCAGTTGTACCACTGCAACTCTAAAATGTACAGAACGTGAGCTATGCAGGGTGAGGTGTGTGGTTAGTGTTAGACAAAGTGTCTGGGCATGCAGCGTGGGGACATTGCATGTGTAAAAAAATGTCCTTTTTTCCAGAATTTCACTTCAAGCTTCTCTGAAAAGTTGTGCTAAATACCAGGTAAAATATTAAGCTCATAAGAAACAGTCCCACAGGATTAATGGTATGTGAATCAGCATCACATAGACAGCGATGAGGAGTCACAGTTTCTTCTTTAAACACCAACGTATGAAATTCATAACAGGCAACAGAGCACAAAAGAATCATGAATTTACCAACAGACATCTTAACATCCATTATGGTATCACCAATGCATTGTTTATGCTAAGTTGCAAAAATTGCACACTGGATAACAGGACATGAGAGAAAGGTCAAAAGTTTAGCACATGATAAACCCCCTGGAATCAGATGACATCTTTTATTTTTAATTATTTATTAAAATAGTTGGTTTTTATTATTGCACTTGTTTTTCAATTAGAATTTTCACTCATTAAAAATAAATTTTTCTGATTAAACAATAACATGTTGGGGTGCTATGACTATCCTAGTAGTAGCTACCACAACCCCAAACCCCTACAAGACAACACCCATAGTTACTGTGACTCTCAAAGAGATGATTTTACCTCAGACTTTCCACTTCACTGTGAGGATTCTCCAGTACAGCAGAGAGAGTCTTTACTCCTGAGTCTCCTAGTGTACTGTAGGTCAGATCCAGTGTTTTCACAGTCAGATGCAGTTCTCTCAGATTGGAGGTTTCTGGGTTGAGAGCTGAGTCCAGAGCTGACCAACTTTTCACTCCAACTTTATCACACCTGATACTGAAGGAAATAAAACAATACATAATGAAATAAAGTTAGAGCAAATAATCAAACACGTCCTCAAATCTTTCACTGTAGCTTCTTGTTTTACAAATACTAAAAGTACAAACACCAGTTAGACAATAGGCTCAAGGAGAGAAATCTTGCAGTTTATATTCTGGCACTAAACTGCTCCTAATGTCGCTTCTACTTAACATTTTGATTTCATTTAAAGCGCAGGTTTAAATTCAGGCAAATACAGAATGACTGATAAAGTATAATTAAATCCTGTGTAGTCAGTTTTGCGGCCAGACAGACAGAACGTTTTTCTGAGACTGGTATTGGGTCCTCCAATGTATGAAACGTAAAGTTATCATTTAAAGAAAGTTCTGACCAGTGTACAGATATAACATTATATATTTATATTATTTATATAGATTATCATGGGCAAAATAATATTTATATGACACAATAAGAATTTGTAATTACTATAATGTTTTAATTTCATCTTAATCATCTATTTAATCAATAATCACAGGTGTGAAATGGGATACAGTTCTGTCCCTGACAATGAATACAATACAAACTGTACAGTTTACTGTGGAGCATGCGGCAGGTGATGATTTCAGACAGATTCATTTCATAAATATTGTAGTTTATAGTCTATAAATATGTTAATGTGCAACTTATATTAGTCTAAATATCTACAAATCAGTGTCCTCTGTATATTTATATTCTATATATTAATAAGCCATAAATATCATATTTAAATAGGATATGATCAATATCATATCCTATTTAAAAGGATTTTTATTTTAAACACTAGGGACAACCTATTTTTATTTAATAATCTACACAGTGTTAAACTATCATGACGTCCTGGTTTTAGACGTTAAAATAACACAGCTGTGTATACAGTTCAACAGTTTAACTCTTTAAATGAGATCACACCATTTTACCAGTTCTGAGAAAAAATATATCATGAAATGATGCCATACAGGTTGAGTAACAGCAGCATGGAGTTCATTTTTGGCATGTGTGTGTGCTTGTGGGTGTTCAAGGCTGTTTATTGTATATCTGAAACAACTAATCTAAATCAACTTTCTTCAGTCTCTGATTGGTGGGTTTGTTGTCACATGCCATGCTGTACCAATCAGAGCAAGCACAGGACTGCCAGGTTAAAAACAGTGAGCGCATACAAGAATGTGTGCAAAATTCACTTTTTGATCAATTTTGGTCATTCACGTGGGTCTCCAGTGTCTAATACATAGTCATTTCTAGGCATGGACAGGAGGTATGCCCCCAAATGCTTTGCCTACACCACTAATGCCAAATATCCTCCCTTCACCTAGAGCTAGCACATCCATATAGAGCAGCGGTTCTCAACCCTGGTCCTGGAGGATCACCTGTCCTGCACATTTTAGTGTTTTCCCTGCTATTAATGTAAAAAGAGATGATAACCGGAGAATTTACTCACTCACTCACTCATTGTCTATACCGCTTTATCACAGGGAGGCTAATCTCTGGAATTTAGGATACAATAAACTGTTTAACATCAGCTACTGTATTTGTGTATTTGTATTCATATATTTGTATATATACTGTATATACTCCTAAAACAAACAAACAAACAAGCAAACAAAAAGAATGCTGTAGCCCGTATGGCTCCTGAAATATTCAGCCAAAATCAGCACAGTCACTATCAGATTTACGGCAATGGAAGATAAGACAGCCGGACCAAACCACGTAGTAATAGCAGTTGTAGTAGCAATAGCAATAGTAGTAATAGTCCTCTGTAAGAAGCGCTCTCATACTTGTTATGAAACTTCACACACTAATAGAGGGTAACGCCAAACATTTTTTTATCCGTGGCAGGGAGACAATTTAGCGCATAACAGTGTGCCTTAGTTTTTTTGATACTTAAAGTAATTTGAAATACCTTGTTTTTAGTTTTTGAATCTTAGAAAAGGCTTTAAAATGAGAATGTATGGCTGTAATGCACTCAGTCAACTTTAAGCTCTTCCTTGTATTGTGAATAATGATGATGTTTATTTGTGATAAAATGCTGTATGCATTTAAAAAATTTAAGTAGATTTTTCTAAAACGAAAACCAATTAATCTTTGTTTCTCTTATGTATTTTACATTGCTGTTTAATTAAGCAAAATGAAATTGTATCCGATTACTCGATTAAATGTTTGGTAGAATACTCGATTACTAAAATATTCGATAGCTACAGCCCTAACACACACACATTTACTTTTTGTCATAGGTCTGTTCTAGAGACATTTTGTTACACCTTTACTACGTGATTTTTTTTTCATATTCTTTCTTTCTTTTGTTTAAGACCATGCCAGCTTCTATGGCTATATTCATGGCGGCAGTCATTTTTGTTATTCAATATTAAAACTAATAGATAAGATTTTAAAATGTATTTTTTCTAAGAACTTTAAAACTACATTTGGATTTACTTAGTTAAAGACATTTACAGTTTAAAGTGTTAACAGAATAAAACAAGTTCCTTCAAGGAGTAAAAGAGTTACAGTCAAATAAAATATGTTTAATAGACAGTAGGGTTCTGCATGATAAACATTGAGGTGGATTTTGAGATTTCATCTCTGGCTCGCTGCTGAGGATGGGTCTGTGTACGCTGATTAATGTGTGTGTGGTGACTGATGTCGGTTCCACTTGACCATCAAGATGGTCTTGCACTCTTTTAACCGTTTTGTAGCCGAGTCTCAATTATTGAAAGTGGACTACATATTAAACACTTTTCCTGTTATACTGAACTTTTGGCCTCATAGCACACAGTATGACCACAAAACAATCCTTGATTTTCTGTTATCACCCAAATGAGGAAGAGTTCCCTATTCAGTCTGGTTCCTCTCAAGATATCTTACTGGAGTCATCTCAGAAAGTTTTTTCTTCCTACTGTCACCCTTGACTCATCAGTGAAAAACTGTTAATTATAAGTTATACATATTTCTTAAATTTTTTCCAATGTATTTACATATTTTTTTTATTCTGCTTTATTTAGAGCTCCATATAAATATAATTTAATTTAAATGACTTGAATCAAAGTTTCAGTTTATGTTAACAAGTTGCAATTCGTCTGATTCCAATCAAACTTAAAATGTGAACTAGTCTTTCATCACATTAGTCCACTGAGGGGCGCTACAGTGAGCTGATGAATTTTGGATTTTCAAATATATGTCTCTTCATGCTGGTTTATTCTACAATCATGAGACTTAAACCAAATTATGCCTGTGTCCCAAATTTCATAAGAAACATCTACAGACAAACAAGAGCTATCAATTTGTGCTTTGATCAAACAGGAAGTAGTGCTTAACTCCATGCTCATCTGGCCCTGACGGTACACAAGAGATTTTGTACAATTCTGGCACTTGGTGACACTGTCAAGTTCCACATTGCATTTGTAAGTGTGAGTTGGACGAGCCTGCACCAAATATTCAACATAAACTTTTTAATTCTCTCTAACACTGTAACAGTAGAACAGTTATATTCAGCTTTACTTACATTGCTTTTCTGGACTCTGCAATCACAGGCGTCATCTTCAGAAGAACATCATCTGTTATCTTATCTGGACTGAAATATTTATTCAGGTCAAACTCTTCCAGCTCCTGTGCTGATGTCAGTAACACAAACACCAGAGCAGACCACTGTGATGAAGAGAGTTCACTTTGTTTTCCAGATTTCAGGTAGCGTTGGATTTCCTCCACTAGAGAATTATCACCCAGTTCATTCAGACAGTGGAACAGATTGATGGATTTCTCTGTAGAACGCTCTCTACTGATCTTCATCTTAATGTACTGAATTGTTTTCTGTGTCCTCTGGGAGCTACTTCTTGTCTGTGTTACTAAGGCCTGTAAGAGTTTCTGATTGGACTCCAGTGAGAGACCCAGAAGAAAGCGAAGGAAAAGATCCAGATGTCCAGTCTGACTTTTTAAAGCTTCATCTACAGCACACTTGTGGAAATCTAAAACTGTCATTTGTAGTTTTGAAGCTCGACTCTTTTTAAGAACATTTCTTTTCTTCATCCTGAACATCAGGTGCACATACAGAGCTGCGAGGTGTTCCTGAATGCTCAGATGAACAAAGCAGTACACTTTACTCTGGTGAAGCCCAAACTCCTCTCTGAAGATCTGCGTACACACACCTGAGTACACTGCTGCTTCTCTCACATCAATGCCACACTCTCTCAGGTCTTCCTCATAGAAGATCAGGTTCCCTTTCTCCAGCTGCTCAAAAGCCAGTTGTCCCAGTTTAAGAAGCATTTCTTCATCACTCTTCTGCTTCTTTGAGTACTTTTCTCTTATGATGTTCATCTGAATGATGAGGAAGTGTGTGTACATTTGAGTCAGAGTCTTGGGGATCTCTCCACTCTCTGCTTCACACAACATTCTCTCTAGAACAGCGGCTGAAATCCAGCAGAAGACTGGGATGTGACACATGATGTAGAGGCTTCTTAATGACTTCAGGTGTGTGATGATGTTATTGGCCAGGCTCTGATCACTGATCCTCTTCCTGAAGTACTCCTCCTTCTGTGGGTCATTGAACCCTCGTACCTCTGTGACTCGATGGACACACTCAGAGGGGATTTGATCAGCTGCTGCAGGTCGGGAGGTGATCCAGATGAGAGCAGAGGGAAGCAGATTCCCTTTGATCAGGTTTATCAGCAGCACAGGCACTGATGCTGATTCAGTTACATCACACACTCTCACTGTGTTCTGGAAATCTAGAGGAAAACGACACTCGTCCAAGCCATCAAAAATGAACAGAACCTTCTCCAAACTGGACATTTCGGTTTCTTTTATTTCCTTAAAACAGACATGAAGGAGCTCCATCAGACTCAGTTTCTTGTCCTTCATCAAATTCAGCTCTCTGAAAGGAAGTGGAAATATGAGGTGGACGTCCTGATTTGCTTTCCCTTCAGCCCAGTCCACAATGAACTTCTGCACAGAGACTGTTTTTCCGATGCCAGCAACTCCATTTGTCAGCACAGATCTGATGGGTTCGTCTTGTTCAGATAAGGACTTAAAGATGTCATTGCATTTGATTGGTGTTTCCTCTGTTGTTCTTCTCCTGGACGCTGCTTCGATCTGTCTCACCTCATGTTCATTATTGACTTCTTCACTGTCTCCCTCTGTGATGTAGAGCTCTGTGTAGATCTCATTCAGGAGTGTTTGGGTTCCCAGGTTTATCATCACTCCATTCAAGAACTGAAACTTCTTCATCAGATTTAATTTGAACTTTTTCCGCAATTCATTTACAGCAGCAGATTCTGGGTCGTACCTGTGAGATGGTGAAGTACAATGTGGTGAGACATGGGGTCCAATAATTAATCTTACTATGTGTTTGTTTTATTCTACTGTATGTTTTCTATAATCTAATCACTCTGTAGTTAATAACAGTAGAGATGTTTATAACACCAGTGTGTCAGAGTCACAGTCATGTTGTTGGTTTTGATCTTACCCTGTATCTGTGATGATGCTCTTTCCTGTTCTGTCTCCTGCTTTCTGTAGATCACTGAGAACAGAAATTGTTGTTGATCATTTTTACTATAATCTAAACATTAGCCTTGAAGGCAGACTTTGGGTGTTTTTGAGTCAGAGTTAATTCAGAATTGAGGTGCATATAAGTACATTACAATAAGACTTCATAAATTGTCCTGATGTGCACACTGCCCATGACATTTGTCACCCAGTGAGTTTAGTGTAAAGTAGGTTTAGTAAAGTAAAGTAGGGCTAAATTCCACTACCCTCGTTCCCTGTAAAAATGCATTTCAAAATTCATCTGAAACTCGTATGAAACTCGTTAATTTTATCTTGCTACATGGACAGATAATTTCACTTGTTTTAAGAAATTCACTCAACACAAGTTGAATTATGTCCAGGCAGAAAGAAAACTTTACATGACAAGAAATCTTTAATTTTGTTCAGTCTCAAAATAAGAGCAGCAGGTAGTGAGTAACATTTTAAAACAAGATAATTAATCTCACATGCCTGGGTCAAAGATTTAAAATCTTGGCAAGCACAGAAAAATTTGCATTATAAGATTTTAAATCTTGGCAGGCAAAAAAAAATTGCAGGATGTCCCCGTTAGCCTCGAGATGCTTCCCCTTAGCACTAAAATGCTCCCTGTTAGTCCAGAGATGTGAAATAGGTTTCCTCGTCAGCTCATTACTTTCCTGGTCCAAATAATCTCAGAAAATGTCCCATTACAACACAATATAACTCAGAAATTCCTGTCTTTATTATGTCTTTTTTAAAATAAATACCGAGTATTTCATTTAAATTTATTTTCTTTTAGTTCCTTATTCCTTGTTTTTATGTAATTCTAAATTTGATAATTTTGGTGATCTTTTAACATTTAAATAAAACATGTTTAATTTTTTTGTCGCTCAATATATGCGTCACAACTGCCGATGTGCGACACCAGTAGTGATGGGAAGTTTGGATTATTTTAGTGACTTGGTTCTTTGAATCTCATTCATCAAAATGAACAAATCTTTTGATCAGAAATAAAATAAAATGTTACATTTTCAATAAACAGATCCCCAAGACATCTACATAAACAAATTTTGGCTATAGTTCCAGTAATGAAAATATTATAATGCTGCTAAGGACATATTATAAACAGAATGAGCAGCTCACCATCATATCCTCTGGACCGAATCATTCGTTCTTTTGTCACATGACTCTCATAGATGCTATGCAGTGCATTACACAGGAAACAGAATTGAACGGTTCTTCCCATGAGTCTTGTAGTCCGAGTCGTTCGTACTTTTGAATCTATTGCAGTGCATAGCATCAATGGGAGTCAAGTGACAAAAGACTGAACGAAAGAGACTAGAAGACTCATTAAAAAGAGGGGTTCAATTCTGTTTCCTGTGTACTGCACTGCATAGCATCTATGGGAGTCACGTGACAAAAGAACAAACGATTTGGACCAAAAAACTCAAAGATAACAACCTATTTCGGTTTCCTGTACATAACCTACGGAGGTTTCGTGATGCTTCGTGCATGCGCGCCCAGTAGAAAATGAACGAATCACTCTGCGAGACTACTCGTTCTTCTGAGTCACGTTAAAGACTCGTTCCAAAAGAATGAATCATTCATGAGTGACCCATTACTACCTGCTGACACGCGACTTATTGAGCTTTTCAACCCAGATTTCATTCAGGTTGACAGCTGACTGTACGATCTAGTACACGCGATGAAAGGATGACGCCACACGAACACAGACGGCATTTTTGTTTTGCTGCAAGTGGATAATTTAAGTTCAGATTTTTGTTTTATAAATACATGGAGGATTCTCTGTAGCACTTCACTGATTTCATAAATACAATACACTATAATTTTTTTATAACAGAATAAGGTAATGACATTAACAGTGAGGAGACGTTACCTGTGTAGAGGTGAGGAGTCTCCAGCTTTAAACTCAATAGGACAACCCATAGACTGATCACTCTTCATGGAGATACAGCTGGGTGCTGCTGATTCTGATCTCTCTCCCTGGAGTTCACTGCACAACATTACACACAGTCCTTTAGTTATTTATATACACTCTTTACTCTTTTAAGTACCTTCTTAATTTAATAATGTAATACTAAAAACGTCAATTCAATTATTAGTTTTATATGTTCTAAATAAATACACTATATGAAAACTTAGATTTTCAACTGCAATTCCCCTTCAGCAGAACCAAGAGACCAAAACCTGTTTCAGCATGACAATGCCTCTGTGCACAAAGTGAGCTTCATGAAAACACGCTGTTCCAATGTTGGAGTGAATGAACTTGACTGTCCTGACCTCATGTCCACTGAACATCTTTGTGATGAACCAGAACACTGACTGCACCCAGGCCTCCTCACCCAATATCAGTGCCTGACCTCACTAATGCTCTTGTAGATAAAAGATCACTCTAGTGAAAAACTCTCATAGAACAGTGGAGATCATTTTAAACTGCAAAGTGGGAATAACTCAGGAATGAGAGGTTCAAAAGTACATACGAGTGTGATAGTGAGATGTCACAAACTGTTGAGAAAATAAAGTGCATTTAAGTTTTTAACAATTCATGGCCAAAATAAGAAAATAGGACATTGACATTGTATATACCAACAAGCTGTGATGTAGTGTGTGTTATTACACTTTTCTATCGTAGCAAGTATGAACTTTTTTTTTTTTTTTAGCAATTTTTTATACAGTATGTCAACTGTGAATTTGGACCAGATGGACCAGCCTTCGCTCCCCATGCACACACTGAGTCTTGGGCAACCATTTCGTCCAAATTATTGGATTACCTATTATATATACTTAGTTAAGGGGTTTAATCCTTTGTTCATTCTGTTTCCCCATTCAGGTGGAGTACTCTGTAACCATCCTCCCAGATTAACTCTTTATAGATGTACAGTAACTCCTACTACATATACAGTAGCAACATTTCCTGGTTGAACATTGATGTAACTCTGGAAGATGCTTTTGGCTTGTTGTCCTGTCAGTGTATAAATTATGGTAAGTGGTGGTCTAACCTGCCATGACATACAGCGAGCAAAAATGTTTTTGGACAATTAAACCATACTTAGAAACATAATCATTTACTCTCATAACAAACTAGTATGTGCAATTAAGTGGCATTTATTTTAAAGAAACCACAAATACATTTTTCAGAAAAAAATACCTAATTAAGACAAAAAATATTTAGACAATTAATAGTCGTTTCATTAAAGATAGTAGTCACTAAATTTAGTATCTAGTTTGCCATCCTGTTTATCTAGATCAGTGGTCGGCAACGACAGTGTTATCTTCATAGATGTTAAGAGTTTTTTGGCTCCCAGTGTTTTCTTTTCTGTGGGAAACGGTCCAAATGAGTGTTTAAGGTTGCCAACCCCTGAGCTAGATGAATTTTCCTTTAACTGTGACTTTAACAGAGAGGAGACGTTACCTGTGTAGAGGTGAGGAGTCTCCAGCTTTAAACTCAATAGGACGAACCATAGACCGATCACTCTTCATGGAGACACAGCTGGGTGCTGCTGATTCTGATCTCTCTCCCTGGAGTTCACTGTACAACATTATTTCAACTTGTTAATTTAATGAGAGATCAATTTTACTTGCAATGAACAGAATAAATTTTATGGTGACTGTTATTTTGTTCATAATAGTGAAACACTTTACTGTTTACAATTTTAAATGACTTATTACAAATATGCGCAGTTAGTAGTTTGGATATGAATATTTAATGTCTGAAATGCCAAGTTATGGTAGGTTACCATTTTTTAGAGGGTGGAGACACATTATCAGTGTCCAGATCAAGAGTCTCCATCTTTGAATATTAGTAAAGTGTACACAAACTAATAGTTGAGATCCTGAAGTGTCTGATCTCAGTGGATTACACTCCTGAAAAACACAAAACCACATTTGTAGTTAAACTTTCACCTAATAATTTTCACATCTTTGACCTAAAGACCAGTGGTCATCGAAAAATAAAAATCTGTGTTACAGAATTGAGTAATCATCTTAGACAGATAGATAGACAGAGAGAGAGAGAGAGAGAGAGAGAGAGAGAGAGTACTTTATTAACCCCAAAAGGAAATTGCATCATTACAGTATCCAGTTCACATATTATACAACAAGTAAGCAACAAGCAAGAATTGCAGTGAGGAAAAAAGAAAAATTAAAATCCGCTTCTATGTACACATGCATGATGATTGTACAGGTGGGAACAAAACTGTACATAAGTAGTAATAGAGAGAATGAACCAGCAAGAACATAACCAGCAAATACTAATAAAAGAGAGGATGCAATAAATGAAGGATGTGACTATAGTGCAAAGAATACAATAAAAAATATGTCGAAGGAAATTTTTTAAATATTCTTATATTGTGAGTCTTCCATAACTTAACATACTGTATTCAAATATATCTGTACATTTCCTAATGTCAAACAAAAAGCTTTTTAAAGTTGATATATTAAAAACTGTTAAAACAGCTGCCAATTAAAAATTTCTAACATGCAGATTATACTCTCATTTCAGTAACATCCAGGTCATGTAAGATATTGCTTTAAAATCTGCTGTAAAATGTGTAGTTATATGTCCTGCAGAGGGCGCACTTTTATATGGAATATCATTACTTTTCAGATTTATTTCTAATTTTAATAGAAATGTATATTTTTACTTACTTTAAATTTGTTCTTTTGGGCAATATTAAACAAAAACATTACATATTAGATCTACAGTATTGTTACAGAGATAAATTACTATTAGGCCCCGTATAGGGCTTAAATCAAACTTCACTCATGCACACACACATGAAACACTTGCATACACATATATGAAACAGTCACACATACTGTATATACTACTAACTGCTCACACAACTACATATGAAATGTGCGCACATACACACAAACTCTCCGTGCACATACACCTATGAGATGCACACACACACACACACACATATGAGATGCACGCACACATACCTATATAACTAGACCCGTCCGAATTTTGCTTTATTCATTTTAAAAACTACTGTAAAAAGTGCAACACATTATGTCGCTGACAGGGGAAATCGCTAGAGGGCGCCTTGCGGCCATGGAATCGGTTTCATGTTTTGTGGTGGGGGGGGGGGGGTTGCATTTAATTTCCCAGAATGCACTACACTTCGGTCAAGAACATCTGTTGTTTAGTTTCATGAAAAGTTTGTTTGTCCTTTAGCTTTAAAACTGATTGATTCCTTTTCTAGAGCTTCTGGTCTCCATTTAAATATCAACAAGTGTGAGTTAATGTCTATTAAAAGCTGTAATAATCCGTCCGTTTGTAATATTCCTGTGAAAGATCAAGTTACTTATTTAGGTATCGTAATTAATAAAGACCAAAAAACAAGATGTAAACTAAATTTTGATCCATTAATAATAAAAACCCAAAAGAAACTTAATTCTTGGTTACAGAGAGATCTTTCAATAAGAGAAAGAATCTTACTCTCTAAAGCTGAAGGACTATCTAGACTTACTTACGCAGCTCTTTCCTTGGAGGTGGATAAGGGTACCTTAAAAAAAAGCTGATATTATGTTAAACAATTTTGTTTGGAAAAATAAAACCCACTTTATTAGGGAATCAGTACTGATGAATCCACTAAAAATGGGAGGACTTGATTTTCTAGATTTTACTACCTTAAACAACACCTTTAAAATCAATTGGCTTAGGAATTTTATTAATAATCCCCTCTCTCTCTGGAATATTATCCCAAATTACATTTTCTCTAAAGTCGGTGGCCTAAATTTTCTCCTACTCTGTAATTATAACGTTACAAAGATCCCTATCAAACCTTCTAATTTCCATAAACAGATGCTCTTGGCTTGGTCCCTAATATACAAACACAATTTTTCTCCACACAGATATTTTTTATGGAACAATAAGGATGTCCTTTACAAGAATAAATCACTTTTCTTCGATAATTGGTTAAAAAATAACTTTCTTTTAGTTGGACAACTGTTTAACACACATGGCAAACTTTATAATTATTTAGACTTTTTACAAAAATACAATATTCCTATATCTGCTAATGAATATGCTGTTGTTTCTAATGCCATACCCTCTGGGGTGCGTTTACTGTTACAAGGTTCTACATTTCCTTGGCCGTGCTCTTATTCTTTGAAATTAACTGACACAGTGGTCGGAGGAGTTTGCTTCTCTGCAGAGCAACAGAAAAGAAATTATAAAATCAGAGCCCTCTTCCAGAGAGAGGTCATTACAATTCCTTATGTGATATCATACTGGAATGGTATTGTAGAGGATTTACCCTGGGAGGAAGTATGGTCTTTGCCTCAAAAGTATCTTTTAACGAATAAAGTAAAAGAAATAACATACAAATTAATACACAAATGTTATCCGTCCAAAGGCTTTTTTAGGAAATACAAGTTAGACATTGATGTGAATTGTTCTTTTTGTCAGTCTGATGAAGAAAATGTTTTTCACCTATTTTGGCAGTGTTCCTACACAGAGACTTTTTGGACACAATTCTTAATATTTATTCAGTCTCATTGTGAGAGTGACTTTTCTTTCTGTTTCAAAGATGTTTTATTTGGATTTTATGGCTACTCAAAAGAGAAGAGTGGGAAATATTACGTAATTAATTTGTGTTTACTACTAGCTAAATATCATGTCCATAAACAAAAATTTACTGGCGCTAAACCTTTTTTCTCTGTATTTAGAAACAATCTAAACAGATATATAGAAACTCTTCAAGACTCTGTTAACCCTAAAGCGATGAAAACTGTTTCCCTGTATTCTTCCTTTGTGTCTTATTAGTCTCCACTTTGTGATTGTTGTATTGTCTTATTATACCCTGGCTTTCTGTTTGTATATACAATTCTTTTTTTTTTTCTTTTGTTTTCTTCTTTTTTGTTATTAATAAAAAAAAATGTAAAAAAAAGTTTGTTTGTCACCCGGTTGTTTTGTTCGTTTATCATTAAACGTCAGTAACAAACACACCGTGCCTGCGTCTATCCTTCCAACCTTACAGTCGTAATACACATTTCCTACATCTGGGTTTTCACGAGTTTTATTCATAATATATCCGCATTCCTCCTACATTAAATCGTTAGTAATAAATAAATCACTCACCTTTAGTCACTCGGCCCTGTTGTGTTACATTAATATCTCAGTTTCTGCATTAAACTTTCCTTAATATAAGAACGTTGTATTATAACTTTTCCAACACTACCAGAAAATGGAGTCGCAGCTGAAACACTTTCACTTTCACCAGAGGATTCGTTACAGGCGATGGCTGTGTTTCATTACGTCCTTCAGCGGGTGCTCCCTACTCCCTAACCCATGTGCAGGTAATGTTGGTTAAGGGAACTTAGGGTAACAAACATGTGATTTCTGTCGCTGCTGAGGAAATAAACAAAAGCTTATACAATTTTAAAACATATACTATTTAAACGTTACGGTTTTTATTGATTTACAAATATTTATTTACAGATTGCTAGCCTATATAATACCAAGAATTTCTTGAATATATTAAATTTAAATGAATGCGTTAATTATGTCCTCTTTAATAATGATATATACAGTAAATACTTTCTCGCGTTCTTTTTTTTCACGCTGCAGCGAGGCGCATTGACTGATGGGAATGTTTTCACTCTCATTTCCGGTGAAGTGTAGACCCGTTATTCACTTGTTCCCTACACCGTTCACAGTTCTTGAACTGAGCGGTTTCTCTCCCTGCGGTTTGGAATCACACTTAACATGGCTGAATACTCTGTGTAAGGGCACTACGCAGGGAACTTATGGTCGATTGGAACACACAAGTTTCAAGGAAAGTTTGTTTGTCATCCGTTTATTTTGATCAAGATTATTTGTGTTTATAATTAAACGTCTTAACTCGAAGCCGCCGCGCCTGCGTCCAGACTTCCAAACCTGATAGTCGTATTACAGATTTCCTACATATAAGTTTTACACGAGTTTTATTTGTTATTTGTGTCCGCGTTAGTAGTAGATAAATCACTCACCTTTAGTCACCGGCCCTGTTGTGTTACATTAATATCTCATTTTCTGCTTCAAAGAAACTTTGCTTGATAAAAGAACATTGTATTTCAACTTTTCCAACACTTCCACAAGATGGAGTCACTTTAGAGAAGAAGATTCATTACAGACGATGAGTCATTAAGAATTTGTCGACTCTTTGAATCGGTTCATACTCATATTTCAGAAGGACTGGAGATGGCGTGCTGAGCTCTCTAAAATTTTATCAAAAGAATCGAAAACTACATAAAGTGTGTCAGTGAGCACGTGCAAAGCCGACCAGTACAAAGTCCTAAAGTGAGTGAAAGTGCAGAAGAAGATATTGCAATACGTTTATATGTGTAAACATACCATGCTGCTTGATAGTCATCATGCAAATTCATAAAACAAAGTATTTAGTGTTTATGGCAGCGTATACAATCATGAGCAAAAAGAGAAATTATGAATAATAATGTGTGTGTGTGGTTCTAGCTTGACAAGTGGCTAATGAATCTCTTCAATGAATCCCCAGGAAGAAAGTCTCTCAGTTTAGGATGTTTACTGAATTACTACACTGTAAAACTTGTAAGATTTAGGACATGTTCCTAACCTGATTTCAAATTCATTAAAGAAGGATTATTGCTTCATGTGTCCACCACACTTTGATACAAACACTGGTACACTAGTACACTTAATGGTAGCTCGCTGGGAGTCAAGTTAGTCATTAAAAATATTTGTTGCTGCTGTCTAAGTGTGTATAGTTAGGTTAGCGTTAAACAGGAGAGCATCTTGTTTCTTGTGTGCACAAATACTTATTTAATGCTTTATGAGCATGCTCAGAGTTGGTGAATTATAGTGAATCAAGTGTATCAAAGTTAGGCAGACACCTCAATCTGTTCAGTTTAATTACAGGCATTTTAGTTCATTTAATTTAATTACAGACACTATATGATTGTTTTGTTGTTGTTGTTGTTTTCAATTAGCCAGATACTTTAAGCCTGCTCAATTTTTATTATTTGTTATATATTTTTTGTAAAAAAATCCTTTAACATACCATAATTTACACTTGTATTATTATACAGGGTGGGCCATTTATATGGATACACCTTAATAAAATGGGAATGGTTGGTGATATTAATGTCCTGTTTGTGGCACATGTGAGGGGGCAAAGTTTTCAAGATGGGTGGTGACCATGGTGGCCATATGGAACTCAGCCATCTTGGATCCAACTTTTGTTTTTTCAATAGGAAAAGGGTCATGTGACACATCAACCTAATTGTGAATATCCGTAGTCACATCTCGTATCTTCACACCATAGACAATTGCCTTCAGATGACCCTAAAGATAAAAGTCTAAGGGGGTCAGATCAGGAGACCTTGGGGGCCATTCAACTGGCCCACGATGACCAATCCACTTTTCAGGAAACCTAGGAATGCTCGGACCTGACACCCATAATGTGGTGGTGCACTATCTTGCTGGAAAAACTCAGGGAACGTGCCAGCTTCAGTGCATAAAGAGGGAAACACATCATCATGTAGCAATTTCAAATATCCAGTGGCCTTGATGTTTCCATTGATGAAGAATGGCCCCACTATCTTTGTACCCCATCTACCACACCATGCCATCACTTTTTTTGTTCCAACAGTCTTGGAGGGATCTATCCAATGTGGATTAGTGTCAGACCAGTTGAATGGTCCCCAAGGTCTCCCGATCTGACCCCCTTAGACTTTTATCTTTGGGGTCATCTGAAGGCAGTTGTCTATGGTGTGAAGATACGAGATGTGCAGCACCTGAAACTATGGATACTGGAAGCCTGTGCTGGCATTTCTCCTGCGGTGTTGCTATCAGTGTGTGAAGAGTGGGAGAAGAGGGTTGCATTGACAATCCATCACAATGGGCAGCACATTGAACACATTTTATAAGTGGTCAGAAACCTGTAAATAACTTATGAAAGAATAAAGTTATGTTAAAACCAAGCACACCATTGTTTTTCTTGTGAAATTCCCAATAAGTTTGATGTGTCACATGACCCTCTTCCTATTGGAAAAACAAAAGTTGGATCCAAGATGGCCGACTTCAAAATGGCCACCATGGTCACCATCCATCTTGAAAACTTTGCCCCCTCACATATACTAATGTGCCACAAACAGGACGTTAATATCACCAACCATTCCCATTTTATTAAGGTGTATCCATATAAATGGCCCACCCTGTACATTTAAGATGGTTTAAGAAAGACCTGGAGTAGTGAGTTGAGCATTGACCTGTCTGAACGTTTGTCCAGAAAACACTCTTGTTCGGTCAGTAGTAGACACCATTTGATTTAGTTTAAAGTTGTACACTGTCTTCACTATTCCAAATCCAAACAAGATTTATCAGACTATTTTAGCTTAGTGTGACAGGTACAACGTTTCAGGAAGTACCATGTCACACACCTTTTAGCGTTGTAATAATATAAGACAGTATATTATTCAGCTATTTTTCTTGCTTTTCCAATAAATATGGCAAATACATTAGTCTACATGCTGAATTAGCAATGCTCATCTGTTCAGGATACACTCTATCTCTACCTGAAGTCGTGCAAACATCTTTGATGCTCGATATAAACACAGCCAAGAGACTCGTTTTAAACAGACTGGAAATCTCACTCTCCTTCATCTTTTCAAGGCTGGATGTCAGAAATGGTGTCTGTTATTCAGATAGAAAAATTAAGGTACATAAGAAACTTGATTATTATTATTATTATTTTTTTTTTTTTGCATATTAGTTTCTTGCCTAACTGGACAATCTCCAGGATGGAACATTTAATTAACATTTTATTAACTACCTGTTCATGGCCTGACCTTTTTTTTAATTAATTAATTTTTTATTTATGTGCACAATTGTTTAATAATGTCATTTATGTTTTTTGCTTCTTTTGGTTACTGTGTATAATGGATTATTTTTTTTATTTTATTTTTTTTTAACTCAGTTTGCTGTTATTAAAATGTAAAATAAGTAAACAAAAATTCTAATTACTTAAAAGTGTACTGTCCACTGTTTATTTCTAACGCATACAAGATATTACAGCTACGCACAGGAGAGAGACAAACAGAGGAAAAGCATCAGCAGATACATACAGTTTGCTGATGACACGACTGTGGTGGGTCTCAACAGCAAGAATTACGAGTCAGAATACAGAGAGGAAGTACAGAGGCTAACGGACTGAACGTCAATAAGACAAAAGAGATGGTTGTTGACTTCAGGAGGACATGGAGTGACCACGCACCAAATTCCACAGCACCAAATTCCTGGGTGTCCACCTGGAGGAGAATCTCACCTGGTTCCTCAACACCACTCTCTGCACAAGAAAACCCAACAGCGTCTTTTCTTCCTAAGAAAGCTGTAGAAGGCCCAGTTTCCACCACCTATTCTCACAATCTTCTACAGAGAGACTATCGGGAGCATCATGAGCAGCTGCATCATTGTCTGGTTTGGGAATTGTGCCAACTCTGAGTGCAAACCCTACAGCGGATAGTGAGGACAGCTGAGAAGATCATCAGGTCTCTCTTCCCTCTATCACAGACATCAATACCACATGCTGCATCCACAAAGCCACCAGCATTGTGTCTGATCATACACACCCCTCACACACACTCTTCACCCTCCTGACATCTGGAAAAAGGTACAGAAGCATTCAGGCCTGTACACCCAGACTGTGTAACAGCTTCAGAACCATATGCCATCCGTCTCCTTAACAAAAACGGACTGGACTGATACACACACACACATACACACATACAGTATGGATTCACTCAGATAAACATTCATCTCAACAAAATAGGACTGAACTGATAAACACGTGCACAGACACACTGATTTACAACCATCCAGCAAATTTCAACACTAATCTGAAATTGTTTTAATATTATATCATTAGCTGCTATTTGCTCAAGGACTCTTTTCTCATCTCTGCTGCTACTTAAAAGAAAAGTTTTTTTTAAATCTATCATATCATTAACCTGCACTGCCTCATCCCTCGATCACAGTATATGACAGTATATTGCATTGTGTCATGCTGTTGTGTTGCTGTTCCTGTTTGCACATTTGCACATGTTGTCTTTTGTACAGTAATATATCCTGTATATAGTTTAATTAGGTGTCCTGGTCAACTTGTTAGTTTCTGTTAATTTATTGTGCATGCATGTAGCACCTTGGTCCTGGAGGAACGCCCTGCCAAGCATGCCAAAGCAAGGACTAAAATGTCCAGAGTTAAACAGTCTCGCTCCCACAAATACTGAGATATACACATCTACAGTATATACAGTATATGAATTCACGTTGAACCCTGATAAATAGGACAACTCTGCCATCTAGTGTCGAAATCCTGCATCTGCATTTAGTAGTAATGGCATGGGATTATGGGAAGCAAAACAGCGTTAAGAAACTTGTAAAGTGCATTAAAGTCGTGCTATCTTTAGCTGGGTAGATATTAACTTACAATTATTACAATTATTTTGCCAATGGTTTTGTTAAGATATCATCTCATATTTTTGTACGATTTAGCCGAATATCATGTCAGTTACTTTAAGTCTGAGATGCCTCGTAATCCTCATCATTAACAACATTCTTATTGAAGAATAACTGAAACTGATATATAAACATGTTTTACAGCAATACTCATATTTACAGTAATTAATAAGTATCTGTTGTACAATCTAGACTAAACTCTACTAAACTGTACCAGAAACACAATGAATTAAGCCCGGCTCTAGGATGGTCTCACAGTTTATATACCTTGAGAATCTAACGATCATAGATGAGACTGAATTCTTATACCTAATCACAACCCAGAAGGTGTTATGAAGGCTGGAAAAATAAATAACAAACCTCACCTCAGTTACATTAGCAAACTAATCATCCATAAAATCTGAATTAAAAATATTGAGAACTGAGTAAAAACCAAGAAAACTAAGAAATGCTGTGCTAAATTGCACTAAAATACAACATCCTGCCTTCATTCTGTAAGATTCTAATCAATTCTTGAGTTCTTGTAACTAATCAAAATGTAGAAGGCAGGAATTTTTAACCTCACAAAAATTTGCTAACCAATTTTAAATAAGTCTCTTCATTTTTAAAAACCTTTAATTAAATTGATTAAAAACCTGAACATATCACACCTGTAGCAGAATCAAGGGCAAGAGACACAAGCAGAAAGAACTGCAATTCCCAGCATGCACGCTTACTCGCCAATCTCTGCAGGAGTATAAATTATGTTCAACACCTGCAGATCACTGTGAAGTATACGCTCTTCTGCGTTTACTCCAGACTATCCCAAGCACTCTTAAACCTTCCTGCTTACTTTGTGTATTAATCTTGCCTTTTGATCACGGTTTTTCCTAACTTTTTTTTTTTTTTTTACCCGTGACCCGAAAGTGAGAAAAGCAAGTGTCTTTCATAAAAAAGCAGTTTTTACCTGCCCTTGTGTCTTTCTGTCTAACAAACGCAACAAAACGACCCAGATACAGTATCCTCTCATCCATGTCATCAAAAACGACCAGTTTTCTTCAACTTTATGTTCCTTTTGTATTTTGCTCTCCTCCTGTGTCTCTTAAGGGCTTCTGTGATTTTTTTTTAATGGTTCTAAAATAATTTTAGTCTGGAGCCCAGCAAAAGTCCAACAAACCATACTTACACAATGTTCAATAACACGTGGAGATACAGTACTCACACACAGGCCACACAGGCCACAGCACACACCACATCTACCCAACTGAAGGAATGTATAACTGTTCAGTTAAACCTTACAGATGCATCTCAATTAGACACAACGAAAATTTTATTTATTTAAGTCATTCAATTTAAAAAGTGAAACTCATATTATACAGGTTCATTACACAGCCTGATATATTTAAAGTGTTTATTTCTTTTAATTTTGATGATAATGGCTTACAGCTAACAAAAACCCAAAATTCAGTATCTCAGAAAATAAAAAAAATGTAAAAGATTTTTAACACAGAAATGTTGGACTACTGTCACGAGACCAGGAAATACAGGTAAACACAGACGACAGCAGACACGGGGAGGTGGTATGCAGTGCTCTTCTTTTGCGTTTATTTATTTTACTTTCAGTTTCACTTGTGCAGTCAAGTGGTCATACACACACACACGCACGGTGTTAGAGGTTGGGAGTGCTCGGGGGTGAGGAGAGCGGGGAAGTGCAGAAGATGCAGCCTCCACGGGAGGGTGAAGAGTCGGGTCCCTTTGGCGCAGTCTCTCTTCCGAGCGAGAAGGGATAGTGCCTTGTAGAGTGCTGGCTCTGAGCCCGCCGTCACAACTACTAAAAGGTTTGAATATATACAGCACTCAATACTTGGTCAGGGCTCACTTTGCATGAATTACTGCAGCAATGCGGCATGGCATGGAAGCGATCAGTCTGTGGCACTGCTGACATGTTATGGAAGCCCAGGTTGCTCTGATATCGGCCTTCAGCTCTTCTGCGATGTCGGGTCTGGTGTCTCGCATCTTCCTTATCACGCTACCCCATAGATTCTTTATGGGGTTTAGGTCAAGTAAATTTGCTGGCCAATCAAGCACAGGGATACCATGGTACTTAAACCAGGTATTAATACTTTTGGCAGTGTGGGCATGAAATCAGCATCTCCATAAAGCTGGTCAGCAGAGGAAAGCATGAAGTGCTCTAAAACATCCTGGTAGACGGCTGCGCTGTCCTTGGCCCCAATAAAACACAGTGGACCAACACCAGCAGATGACATGGATCCCCAAACCACTACTGCCTGCAAACTTTACACTGGACTTCAGGCAACTTGGATTCTGTGTCTTTCTTCTCTTTCTCCAGACACAGGGACCTTGATTTCCAAATTAAATGGAAAAGAAAAGAGGACTTTGGCCCACTGAGCAACAGTCCAGTCCTTTTTGTACTTAGCCCAGGTAAGACTCCTCTGACATTGTCTCTGGTTCAAGAGTGGCTTGACACAAGGAGTGCGACAGTTGTAGCCCATGTCCTGGATACGTCTGTGTGTGGTGACTCTTGAAGCACTGACTCCAGCTGCTGTCCACTTCTGTAGAATCGTCCCTGAATTCTTGAATGAGCTTCGTTTCACAATCCATTTAAGGCTGCGTAATCCCTGTTGCTTGCACACCTTTTTCTACCACATTTTTTCAACTTTCCATTAATTTGCTGGATACAGCCAGATTCTTTAGCAATGACCTTTTGTGGCCAACTGAACCAGACTGAGAGAGCATTTAAATGCTCAGGAAACCTTTACGTTTTGAGTTAATTAGCTGTTTAGAGTGTGACACCATGAGTCTTCAATATTGAACTTTTTCACAATATTCAAATTTTCTGAGATACCAAGTTTTAGGTTTTCATTAGCTGTAAGCCATAATCATATAAATTAAAAGAAATAAACACTTGAATTATATCAGTCTGTGTGTAGTGAATCTATACAATATGAGTTTCACGATTTAAATTGAATTACGGAAATAAATCAACTTTTCGATGATATTCTAGTTTATTGAGATGCACTTGTAAGTGTTTACTTTTACTTTTAAACGAGAGATTAAGATTTTGATCAAGTTACAGGCTTTTGCAGGTTATCCATTGTGTTGTGCTGTTTGTACTGTTTTTGAGAAATGTACTTTCAGTTTTGTAAATGTTCGATTCAAGAATTGTTCCAAAGTGAGAAAAACTGTATAATGGATATTACTGGATATTATGACTTTGCATATTTTAACCTTTTACTGCACATACTATATATGTAATAATAATTAAAAAAAAAAAAATATATATATATATATATATATATTAATTTTTTTTTTTTAATTATATCTATATATATATATATATATATATATATATATATATATATATTTTTTTTTTTTTGGGGGGGGGGGTGTCATAGAAATAAATAATACATAAATTGACTCTCCTTTCTCACTTCAATTACTTCCTTCACTTTACTTTACTTCATGTAAAATATTCCTTTAAAATCTGCTTTAAAATATGCCCCTACCTGTCCTGCAGAGGGCGCACTTTTATATTTAATGGCATTTTTTTTTTTTTTTTTAGATTTGTTTCAATTGTAATAGAAATATCATTTTAACTTACTCTATATTTGTTCTTCGGGGCACACACACAATATTAAACATGAACATTATCATTAGATGTACAGTACTGTTCCAGTGTTCACCTTAATCTTTCGTTTTTAAAACTACTGTATGCAGTGTCTTGTCTAATAGAGCGTTGTTACTTTCCCGGAAACAGATGATCTCCCTATCTCATACATCTCTATATAGTAATATAGACTAATTAGTAATACCTGACCCATACCTGTTTCAGGTTGTACCTGTACACGCCTTACACATTTCCTACATCTGAGTATTACACGAGTATATCTGCATTGTTCTTATATAAAGTCTTTAGTAATAAATAAATTACTCACCTTTAGTCACCGGTCCTGTTGTGTTGCATTAATATCTCAGTTTCCACGTTAAAGATTGTGTTTTTTACTTTTCCAAACCTTCCACAAAATGGTGTCGAGGCTGAACCACTTTCACTTTAGGAAACATGATTCATTACAGGTGATGAGTCATTCGGGAGTCGACTCTTTGAATCGGTTCATATTCGCGTTTCTGACTTTATTAGCTTAAGAACAGTACATTTTCAGTACAAAGCATTATTATTTACAACTAATATAATAAGAATCTTATAACGTATCACGTATTAAATAATGTTTAAAATTTAGAGAAACTTTTTTACTTTTAAAATGTTACTGCCTTTTAATTAAATATATATATTTTTGTATATAATTATTAAAAATATATTCAAGATTTGACAGAAGATTCCAGACAAAAGTCACAATTTTAGAAGTGTCAAATTAATGATCTGCAATTAAGGAGATTTGAAATTACTGGAAAAAAAACAAACAAACAAAAAAAAACTTTTCAACAAATTATTAAAACCTGTAAGGCCTGTGCCGAACCGAAGGAAAAATATACAAATGGAGATCACTTAAATACTTTGTGAAGTTGCACAGTAAAACATAAACAGCAATAACATTAACAATATTTAATAGTGAAAGTAAGCGCATTTCCATACTCGGAAATTATTGCTATAGTCTAGTATGAATCCAAAAAGCAAGAGGAAGCAAGTTTGAAATTAATAAATAAATAACAAATAATATTGCTTTTATTGTTATTTCAACCATATACAGTAATTACAGTACCTAGAAAATAACGAAATAACATTCCTCCAGGACCATAGTGCTATATAAAACAACACAACTAATTGAGACACATATCTTAAATTATACCAAAAGAATCCCAAACTACATAAAGTGAAGAAATGAAAGTGTCGATGAGTACAGTTAAAACACTGAAAATTACACCAGTACAAAGTTCATTTACAGTGCAAAGCCAACCAATAAAAAGTTCTAATGTGAGTAAAAGTGCAAAACAAGATAGTGTATCTCAATATACGTATAATAATTGTAATGAGTGTAAAGATGCTTGATAGTCAGAATGCAAATCAATAAAATACAGTATTTAGTGTTTAGAGCAGCAGGTCAAGAATATACAAAAAAAAAACTTGCTATGGAATGAAGTAGGCTGATCCTAGCCTGACAAGTGTCTACCAAATCTCTTCAATAAAAAGGTTTAGGATTTTTTATTTTTAATTAGCTGGTTACTTTAAGCTCTTTCAGTTTTATTCATTTCGAAATGTAGAAAAAATCTTTAAAAACACTGAAATTTACTCTTGTATTATCAAATACAGAAAATGTGTGACAGAGAATACACACAGTGTTTAGTGTTACATCCCAGTCTAGGGTTGGGCCGTACAGTAAATGATTGGTTCGGGGTTCCATTTTAAACTGTTTAGTGAGTGTGGAACAAAGTGGTGTAAGATAACAAAAACTAGACAAATACGTTAATTCACAACCAAGTGAGGTTTGTATTGCTTTACAAACAGCACATGCAAATAAAGACACAAACACAACACCAAAAAAGGTATCTGTATTTTAGCAGCTAGCTTACCTAGCAAAGAAAACACAAACAAAAATACAGATGCCTTCCCTATCTCCCTAAACCAAAAACAGTGAACAAAAACCCTTTCCCCCAAATAATGGGCAGCCACACCCCTACTACCGGTGAGTGCACAAACATACAGTGAATTGACAAACAATATTTTCAAAGAGCCAGCAACCAAACCAAAAGGACAAAGCAAAAATCAAAGTCAAAAGGGAAGCCAAAAGTCAAAAGCCAGAATACACAATCCAATCTTAACATTCACAATCAAAACTAAACTCTCCAGCACAACCAACACTTCGTCTACACACGTCCCCGTTCCCTCTTCTTCTTCTTTGGTGTTTTCCGGCAGTTGGCATCCATCATGTTGCATTACTGCCACCTTCTGGTCATGGTCTCTTTTCCTTTTCTAACGGTTGGCATCCAGCTTTATTGTGCATTACTGCCCCTCCGGAGTTGGAGGGTAGGTAGAAAAAAATAAATAAATACAAAATTATACCCCCCACTTCCTGTCATCTTGGTCTTCTTTCTTCCATTTATTCCCCACTCTTTCTTCAAATCCTATTCATTACCCCTGTTTCTCGTAGATAAGCTATCACTATCCTGTTTTTCCTTCCACTATCTGCCCCTAGCACCTCTTCTAGAGTGAACTGCACCCCTATTTCCTTCAGTCTTTCCCTCATGACCTCCCTCTGTGCCTCATAACTCCTGCACCTCATGATCACATGTTCTACTGACTCCTCTTCCTGACATCTGTCACACAGTCCTGTTTGATGTTTTCCTATCATTTTGAGTGTTTTATTTAATAAGTTATGCCCCAGCCTTAATCTTGTCATCACTACCTCTTCCCTCCTTTTCCCCACTCCCACTCTTTCCTTGTTCACTTTTCCTTGTATCTTATACAAGTGTCTTTCTTTCCTATCTCTGTCCCATCTATCCTGCCACTTGTGGATAATTTTCTCCCATATGATGCTTTTCACCTCTGTTTTACTCATTTTAATGTTAACCTCAACATTATCTCTTGTGAGTGTTCCCTTGGCTAATTTATCTACTATCTCATTTCCCTTAATTCCTATATATGCTGGTACCCACATGAAGATGACCTTAATGCCTTTATTTATTGTCCTTGTATACACTTGAAGTACCTCATACAAAATATCTTGTCTTGCCTTTGAATGAAATAATCTTAAACTTGCTAGTACTGACAGTGAGTCAGTGCATATCAGGACCTTTCCTTCCTCATTTTCCTCTACCCATTGTATGGCGTACAGTATTGCCATGATCTCTGTCATATAAACTCCTATTCTATCAGATGTCCTTTTTCCCCATTCCACTTGTTTTTTCCGGAATTGCCACCCCAAATCCTGTTTTCCCTGTTTGTGGATCTTTGGATCCATCTGTATAAATTACTACATATTCTTTATACTTTTGACTTACATGTATTTTGTATAATATCTTTAAGTTTTCTTCATTGTTCATTTTCCCTTTTTCCGCCACTAAATACCAATCTACTTCAGGCCATTCCATCTTCCATGGAGCCATTTCTGGTATAACTGTCGTTTCTGTCACTTGTAGCTCAGAGATTTCTAATTCTTTTGATATTCTATTTCCTATTCTACCAACGTTCTCTCCGTGATTTCTCCCATTTTCCCAAAACTTTTTTTTTTTTTGTAATATGTGTTTCTTTATGAGCTTTTAACCCTACCCAGTAGTTTGCCATTAGCTGCATCCTCCTTAATTCTAGTGGCATTTCCCCGACTTCCACTTGCACTGCCGCTACTGGTGAGGTTCTAATAGCACCACAGCACACTCTCAAGGCTTGTGATTGTATCACATCCAGTCTTTTTAATGACGACTTGGCTGCTGATCCTATCACTATACTTCCGTAGTCTAGTACGGATCTTATCATTGTCACATATATTCTTCTCAAAGAAGACTGACTAGCTCCCCATTCTTCCCCGTTCCCTCGTCTCGCTAGTCTCCGGTATATAAATAGTCCGCTGGTTGATGACGTCACTCAGGGCGGAAGCGCACGTGTGGAAGGTCAGGCAGCTGCCGGTGTAGTGGCAGTTGGAAAAACCTGGAGTGGATCCGGATCTGCGCTCGACCTGGATACAATATACACACACGCACGTAAACACATAAAACACACGCACAGCGACCAGCATGTTGCGGGTTGTAACATTAGACAGTACTATTGAGCTGCTAATGCAGGAGCATTAATATATTGGAAAACCTGCAGCCCAGTGGATCACACACCTGGTTCTCACTTTTGGATAAAACTAAAGCCTAATTCAGTTGGTAACTCTCTTTCTTGAGGGCTTTACTGTTCGCCAAGCTGCATAAACCTAATACCTTTGTTAACATAGGTTTTATAATAAGAAACGCTCAACCAGAGAATTCTCAATCAGACCAAGGAGATTAACATACCTGAGACCTCTGTAAGACCCTCTATTTGTTTTAATCCCTTTTCCCTGCTAACACAGGCAGACAATTGCTACCAGACGTGGAGCAGGAGAGGAGTAACTACCATCCAAGATTCTTACATGAATGGTAAATTTGCTTACATTGATCAGATTAAGGACAAATTCCAGTTTCCCAATTCACATTTTTTCATGATTTACAGGCCAGACATTGCGTTTGAAATGACTGTAAGTAGAATTGTTTAAAACATACCATTACAACCCTGACTCCAGACAATTGGTCTCAACATTTGTATCTGTTTTCATCTATCATTTTAAATTAACTACTGATCATTTAACAAAAGAAATGGAGTATTGAGTTGAGCTTTGACCTGCCTGAACTTTTGACCAGAAAACTCTCTTGTTCCATTAATAGTAGACATCATTTAATTCAGTTTAAAGTTGTACACAGTTTTCATTACTCCAAATCCAAACTGCACAAGATTTATCAGTCTATTTCAGCTCAGTGTGACTGTTGAAATTTTTTAGACGGTACCTTCTCACATGCATTTTGGCATTGTCATACACTGGTAGTGTATTGGTCATTTTTTCTTAATTATTCCAATGCATACGGCAAAGACATTAGTCCACACTATCTCTACCTAAAGCCTTGCAAACACCTTTGGTGCGCAATATAAACACATCCATGAGACTTAATTTTAACAGACTGGAAATCTCACTCTCCTTCATAGTTTCAAAGTTGGATGTTGGGAATGATCTTCAGATAAAAATATTTAGGTATACAAGATCGATACTTGAAAATTTTTGTATATTTCCTCCCATTTCATGTCTAACTGCTGAATCTCAAAGAAAGAACCAATTCTCATATTTAACAGTTTATGACCTGTGCAGGTAAAACCAATAAAAATAAATAAATATATGGGTCCTTTGGAAATTGGAATCAGTGGATTTTTGGATACAGATTGTGCCAGGGACTTAAAGTTAAATTAAAGAAACTTCTAGACTAATTCTGTTCATGTTCATGTCAAAACTATCCTGAAAATTGTCATCCTGGTTATGTCACTGTGCTGTTATTTGCTACCTGCAGGAGAGAGGCAAGTGGAAGGACATCATAAGCAGGTACACACAGCCACAAATATAAAAAAGAAGTGTGTGTGTGTGTGTGTGTGTGTGTGTGTGTGTGTGTGTGTGTGTGTGTGTGTGTGTGTGTGTGTGTGTGTGTGTGTGTGTGTTAGTAGTCAGGAGAGACTGATGAATGATCCCCTTTAAGGCAGAGAATAAAAAGAACATTAGTTGTATCCTCTGGAGAGACTTGTCCAATCAGACAGCTCCTGGTTTGCCAAACAGCACCAGCTTACCTGCATACAGTCTACTTGGTCAGCCTGAACCTCCCAGCTCCCACAAAAGTATCAACACAACACAGTGCCTGTGGTTATACTGACAGTCAGTTTTTGCCCCACAGAGGCTCCATTCTTCTTCTCTCTGTTCTGTCTGCATTTGATTAATATCACTTCTTAAGAGTACATTTCCTAACTGTAGTTCATGTGTCTGCAAAACTCTGAGTATATCATGCTGCAGGTATTTAACAGTGTGTACACTTACTTATCTTATGAGTACACATGCTTACTATTTTGGTTGATGTTGTAGACACACAATTACATCCTCTCCCTTTTTCCAAGCAGTTGTTATTTTCTTTTACCCTTCATTAGTATAAGTTTCTGAAAATGTGATTGGTTCACGATATTTTGCTTGGCAAACTGTTGTTGCTTTTCCCAACAACATGACTAGTTGATCCACTCATACCAGCAAAACACACATCACCTAGCTATCTGTAATGACAGTTCATCACTCGCATAATATCTGCTTGTGACAGGCCTACAGTGGTCTCTTTTCACTAATGGAAAGTTCAGAAGGACATGGTGCTTAGATGAATATTATAGATTTAGATCAAGATCCTTAGTGCCTGAGTGTGTAAAATGTTCTTTGTACACTATAATGCTATGTGGTCTGCTTTTGATGAGCAGTGGAGCTCTCAGCCAATCAGTGTCTTACATGTACTAAATTAAACAATTTTAAACAAGAAGAACTGCAAGTGTTTCTACTCTTCTGCTTCTGTTGGTATATAAATTGCCATTTGAGAAAAAGGACATATTTGTAAAACATAGTTTGGTTAGTCCATGGGTACGATGGCACTATAGAAATAATAATGTATTAGAATGAGTTCATGAATATAAACATGCACTTCAGTTATAAAAATAGAAAATCATTTGAAAACTCTGAAAGAGTGGTTCTGAGAGCATGAGGAATTATTTGGACACACAAACTAGACACCACACATGTAATCAAAGCTAAAGATGATTGAAATCTTACAGCATGTTTTTTTTTTTACCAATCAGTATGTACAGTGTTTAAAAAAACATCAACAATGTAAGCCATTGTCTTAGAGCATGCGTATTACGTAGATGGGAAAAATACACAATTTGGACTTCAGGTCTGAATTACTTGTATTTGGATTGACTTCTTGTTGGTCATTTTATACACATCAATGCCCCCTTCATATTCTCTTGTAGCCTTATGAGGAGAATTGTGCAAGTTTAATGATTTGTAACTTGGGTTGCAGCAGTTGAATGAGATGAAAGTGATGTCATGGACAGTCCTTGCTAACGACAACTCTAGTTCTTAAACAGTTTTATACCCAATAATTCTCCATCTTCATTAACATTTTGATAACCTCAACCTCAAGTGGAATTCATGATAACTAAAATGTATTTCTTTGCTATATAATTGTCATTTTGACCATATGGCACACAGTTATAGAAGGGATTTATTTATAATCTCACTATCTGGTATCCAGTCTGGTTCATCACAGTGTCTGGTCCTTTCTCGTGGAAGTTTTTAGTGCCCACCTTCGCCTCTGGCTCGATCATTAGAAATCAACTTGTACATCTGTAAATATATTCCATTCTTTCACAGTTTAACTTTACATTTCAAATTTAAATGTTTGTAAAGCTGCATTGTGACATTATCTATTGTTAAAAGAGATACAGTGGAACCTTGAATTACGAGCATAATGCGTTCCGGAAGTGTGCTCGTATTCCAAAACACTCGTAAACCAAATCATCATTTCCCATAAGAAATAATGAAAACCATAATTATTCGTTCCACAGCTCCAAAAAACAAATACATAAACATAATGAATGCAATCTATAAAATGAAAATAAAACAAATTAATCTGCACTTTACCTTTAAAAAAAAGTACAAATAAAATGACATAAGTGTTTCCGTTGGTGCACGCAGTGTGTGTGTGTGTGTGTGTGTGTGTGTGTGTGTGTGTGTGTGTGTGTGTGTGTGTGTGTGTGTGTGTGTGTGTGTGTGGAATTAGCCCCTTCCCTCGCCTCGTTTTACACAGTAACACTCCTCCTCCCTCTCCCCACCTCGCTTTTTAAGATTCACAACAAACACACACACACACAACAGAAACACCGTTTTAACAGGAAAAAAAGAAATCACTCTGAGACTGGCATGAGTGTATATTAACGGAGTCACTTTTTAAGTTTCACAACAAACGCATAAACACAGCGGAAACACCATTTTAACGTAAAAAAAGCGAGACTGGCATGAGCGCATACTAAAGGAATCACTTACGTTTCACAACAAACAGACACACACACACAAACACAGAAACACTGTTTTAACAGGGGAATGAAATAAACAAAAAAACAAATGAACCAGCACCTTACTTTTGAAAAGAATTGGGACAGAGCAGAATTTCTGTATTTGTGAAGCCGGGGAGGGGGTGAAAAGGCGAAAGAGCGTCTGTGTGTGTGTGTGTGTGTCGGTGTCAAATTGCGTGCGTACACTCATAAGAGACAAGCAGAGTTTCGGTGTGTTTGCGAAGCCGTCGGTTGAGAGAGTGACGCTCGGTGTCAAAATTAGAGTCGCATGTGTGATACATGATACTCGGCGCTCGTAAACTAATACTTGCTCGGTTTCCGGATAAAAATTTATTAAAAATCTTTGAAGTTTTGGAATCATGTGCACATTTTCCACGTAGTAATGAATTTAATCGGATGCTTGATTTTACAGTCACACAATTTCGGACCTGTTACATCCACAAGAGGGCGCTGGTGTGTGTGCAGTCCAGATGCGCGCACCTGTTCTGTTGAAGAAAAAACACCCATTTGTAACGAGACAATAATGTTAATACTTTGTACACTGTTCAGAAGTGTTTTTGATGTGTTTGCTTATTTCAGATAATATATCTTTGTGAGTGTGTGTGCGCTTTTTCCCTGAGTTATGAGAAGCACTACTCTGAGGGACTGTTTTCAGTGTGTACCTCTCTGCACTACAGTGTACAGCCTTTCAGATCAGAGCTGTGTGTGGAGTGTGTGAGAAACACACACAGTAAATGAGCTGATGTGTGTGAGAGCAGATGATGGAAGGCAGTGTGTACAGACTGACTCAGGTGGACTCCATGGTCAGTCCCATCTCGGACACTTCTCTCTGTCGGAGCAACAGCAAACTGGAGACGTTTCTGAAGAGAAACACTCACCGGGACGTGCACGAGCGGATTCACTACTACGAGGTGACTCGATTTACCTGAGCGAGTATCAGCCACGCCCCCTCACCAGGGCTCTGCACTTCAGCACATTGAGCTGGTCAGTGCAAATACAACTCCATGAGATATTATCCATGAGATAGGCTCCAGGACTCCAGAAACCCTATACAGAATGAAGATAAAAAAGATAGAGATAAAGAGACTTTATTATCATTGTAGTGATGCAACGAAATTTATTTGGTAGCTCTCAGAGACCAGCAGCAATAATAAACAAAAGAATAAACAAAAGAATAAACACAAGGTAATTGCACTAAAATGCAATAAAAATAAAACAATATATATAATGGAATGTATGTGAAATGGGACCTGGATCTTGGTGCAGAAAAGTGTAAACATGATTGTCCGAGGTAAGAACATATTGCACAAGATATACTAATAGCTGGAATAACAGTCCTTGTGTAAAGTGAGTGGTGCAAAAGTGTCTTGTGCATTAGCAGCAGCAAGGAGAAGAGAGTCAAACAGATGAGTTTGTTATAACCAGCTTCAGTTTTCAGCAGCTGTGTGTGTGTGTGAGTCAGTGTGTTTGTGTGTGTGTGTGTGTGTGTGTGTGTGTGTGGTTGGGGGTGGTAATACAGGCTACAGCTCTGGAAAGAAGCTGTTTCTCAGTCTGTTAGTGTGTGTCCTTATTGTCCTGTATCTTTTGCCCGATGGGAGGGGCACAAACAGTCTGTAGCCTCGATGGTTTGATGATGTTGCTAGCTCTTTTGTGTAGATGGCTGGCATACACTGTGTCTAGGTTTAGGAGCTTGGTTCCCACAATCCTGTGTGTAGTCTTGACTAACCGAGCCAGGTTCTCTCCGGTTCTCTGCAGTGCAGCTGGTGTACCAGACACTGATGCAGTGACAGAGAATGCTCTCTATCGTGCTCCTGTAGAAGTTCACCAAGAGCTGAGAGGGTATGTTGGCCTTTTTAAGCTTCCTTAGAAAGAAAAGCCTCTGCTGAGCTTTTTTCACTAAGTGGGAAGTGTTGATGGTCCATGTAATGTAAAGTCCTTTGTTATGTGCAGAGCCAGGAATTTGACAATGTTAGCCCTCTCAACCTCCTCACCATTTATGTGGAGGGGGTGGTGGTGTCATTTTTCTTGTACTCCTGTAATTCACAACGATCTCCTTTGTTTTAGTGGTGTTCAGAACCAAGTCACTATCCATACACACCACTCAACCAGGTGTTGAACTTCCTCTCTGTAGTGAGTCTTGTCATCTTCAGTCCCACTATTGTGGCGTCATCAGCAAACCTTACTATGGTGTTAGAGGAGTGGATGGGTTTGCAGTCATGTGTGAATAAGGTGAAACGGGCTGGACTGAGAACACAGCCCTGAGGTACTGGATGGAAGATGTGTTGTTGTTCACCCCAACGTTCTGTGGTCTGTTAGTGAGAAAGTCCAGTATCCATGAACAGAGTGTGGTGGTTAGTCCCAGGTTGCTCAGCTTATCGACTAGTTTTACGGGGTTAAAGAACATAAACCATTGTAAAATGTCTTTGTGAGGTTAGATAGATATCTGGAAGTTAGATAGGTGTTCAACCAGAGATAAATCAGGAGGTGTTGGCTCGAGTTAGGGGGAGAGAGAGAGAGAGAGAGAGACATAAGGAGAGAATGAGAAGATGAGCATGGGAGTGTTATAACCTTTAAGATCAGATGCAAGAGATTTACCACATATCAGATCTATGACTAATAGAGTGAGCGAGTAGAATTAACTGCTTTTATAGAAAATAATTTCCTTACAGTTGCACCTTAAAACACTTAGGAGTCGGCAGACATGCCGGTGGGTACATTTGCATTTCTGCATTAACATTATAAAGAACTGATTTTATACATTAAATGTAGTACGTCATTTGAATCTGTAAAGGGTCTACTTGTATTCATGTACACTCACAATATCAACAAAACATTGTGCTTTTGTAAAATAAGGAAAATATACAGGTTGCGCTTTCAGCCGTCTCAGTCTCACTGACATGAGAAATATATCTATAGAAAGCTTAAAGGATCTACTTTTAAATAAAGCAAGTTAGATAAAAAATAAATATTCTCAGTTTATGTAATCCGTATGAATCCAAGGAGAGGCACAGTCTTTCCGTGGCGCTTAATTATCTGGTAATGACCTGAGACAGGACACGCCCACACACTATTCACAGGGAACACAGTCACAGGATAATCTACATACAAGGCCACGCCCCCAACACACATGCACGCGCACACAAACACACACACTCAGATTCAGTGAGTTTCCTGGGTTTCACTGTCACACGCTGTACAGGGGTCTGTTCTTCGTACGTCGCTAACTCAGTTAGCTGGATTTTATTATTGTGGATTTGTCCTTGTTTCGTTCTTCGAAGCGAATCTCACACTTGCTGTCATAGCAACATGTCCGTAAGCTGAAACCTGCTCGGGAACAAGTTTATTTCATGTAAACAGGATTTAGGCTGCGCTCCTGGCAGATTATGATTGGTTGAAATGGCGAGATCACATCTGATTGGTTAAAGAGCATGACCGACACGGACTGACTCACGTGGGAAAAGAAAAGCATATATTTAAGGATGGATGTATTTAAACATAAATACAGTATATGTATACATGTGTGTGGTTCTGTGGTCATCATTCGTGTGTTAATCTCCGTGTGTGTCTAATAATATGTAACATTCTATCCCCCGATTGCGTCGATATAAGTGGAGGTAATTTTCTCAAATCTGTCGCAGCAATATCTTGTCCGTTTATGAGAGAGCAACCGGTTACTGAAGGTGTCGGGATTATTCGCAGAGTTTTTCAAATTCCTTGTGTATTGCGTGATGGACAGGATCCTTTAGCACAGCATGACAATATACTTCTTACTATACTTGTACTTCTACTTCACTTTTACACTGTAAACCTGATTAAGTTGGCAGAACTCAAAATATGTGAAGTAATAAGTTACATATTTCTTTTAAAGTAATGATGTTTCCAATTTTAAGTAAACAGAACTATCAATATTTGAATTTGTTGCAAATAAAGTAAATTCAATCCGGCACGGGAATCGAACCCTGGTCTTTCACATGGCAGACGAGACACCTCCCACTGAGCCACCAGAGACCTAAAGATTTACACTGGTGGAACTTTGAGGTGACACTTACTGTTACTTAAGTACTTATGATAACTTAAAATATCAAATTTGTTCAGCTAATTTTAAATGAATACAAAATGGATTTAAATATACACACACACACACACACACACATCACGGTGAATTTGGTTTGAAGTTGTATGTTGGATTTTCGAGCTCCGGCTTCCAGATTCCGATTTGTGGCGGACATTCGCTAACAGCATCCGGTGTTGTGGCGAAGTTGGTTCCCCCATCGAGATGATTTTTTTTTTAGCCCCACCCCCGTGAAAACGGCGCAGGGAGCGCGCATTCAGAGCAAGGCTCGTCCGTGCGCGTAACCACTGATTCTACGGAGCGCGGTAAAGGCCAAAAATTACATTGTTACTGTTTTAAATCCCTGAAATGAATGACGGAGAATTTCACGCGCCTTGAAAACGAAACTCATCATAACATGCGTTGTATTTTTTAAAATCACTAATATACACTACCCATGGTTTATTTATTAGGTGTGAGAGTGCAGGGTCAGTCACGATACAGCGGCCCTGGAGCAGATAGGGTCTTACTCAAGGGCTCAACAGTGTGGTCACATGACCTGGAGGTTATTAAAATAAATCATTTATATTTAAATCATTTATAGCAAAGTGCTAATAATTAATAAAAAAGGTTGTGTCTCTGGACAGGTGGTCACACATTTTAGAATAGATTTTAAGGCAATAAAATTGCCTAAAATTGTCACATGACCTGGAAGTTATTGAATACCATCTTATGTAGCTTAGCACAAACACGTTAGCGCACTCTGGCTAAGCTAATGACGTATGTAGATTACATATGTTTGTTAATATCAGCTGTGGTGTAAATGTGTATTTCACCCTGTTCTGTATAGCTTTATGTTATGATAGCTATTTGGTTCAGTTTTTGGTTAGCTTATGACACTGCTGTCTATAATGTTATTTAGCACAAACACTTTAGCTTCTAATGGCTAAAATACTGAGTTATATAGCTTAGCGACTTTGTGATATTTAGATGTAAGAAAGAAAAAGTTGGAGTTGTTGTATGACGTTACTACAGCTTGTGTTGTCTTTATGCATGTCATTAGTGATTGAGTATCATTGCATCTCACGCCTGAGTGTCATTAGAGAGTGTGTGCCACCTTCCTCATCCTCTTGCCTTCACACACACACACACACATACACACACACACACATACACACACACACACATACACACACACACACACACACACTCTAAGGTAAACACTGCTCTGTCACGATTCTTTTAAAAGGTAATGTGCAGGTTAATTTGTTTTATTTTTACTTTACAGCAGTGAGTCTGTTAGTGTGTGTGTGCCCTCAAGTGTCATTAGAGATGTTCCTTGTTAAAGAAGCAATGTTTCCGTTAGTGTGTGTGTGTGTGTGTGTGTGTGTGTGTGTGTGTGTGTGTGTGTGTGTTTGAGTGAAAGTCATCCCATACAAATAAAAGAGGAGGAAGGGCTACTGTGTAAGACAAGAGTTTGTAAATGTCTTGACACGGCTGTATTATATGAATATTTGGGTGTAGAAATGTAGATCTATGTTTATGGTTTGTCAGCGTGTTACATATGATTTATTGTACATGAATTATTTTTACTTGTTGAATAAATGATAGAGGAGAGCTACTCCAGTACCTCTGAAGTTAGCATTTTTGTTTCACTGTTAGATTTCACATATGTCCAGGCCACGGGTTCTCGTCGAGGGGAAGCTGGACTATGGTGAATATGTCGACAAGAACAATGTGAGACGGCAGGCGACCGCCATCACTGCAGGTTAGGCTTTGTGTATGCCTGTATATATATATTTTTTCTGATGGCTTAAACCCATCAGATCAAGAATCATTAACTGTGATTCTTATAGCACAATTTCTAAAACTATTAATACTTATAGCAAAACCACTCACTGAGTTAGCAAAACTAAAAGCACAAACACTGCTTTGCACTCAGTTTGCAATTTTGTAACACACACTTTGCAAAACTGTAATCACAAGTCACTGCACAACACTCTTTTTGCAGAACTTTAAACACAACTCACTGCTTACACTCAATTACCAAATTTCCAACACAGTCCTAGCAAGATTATACACATGTATGGCTATCATTAACACTATTTTGCCAACTGTCTGGCACACTTTCACATGTGAAAACTGTTTTAGATAATTAGTTCACTTTGCAATCAGCCTAAGCACTATACATAAGTCACAGGTGAGCTGTCTATGTGGAGTACAATGGAAGGAGCAGTAAGAGTGAGAAGAGTGAGCATCGGAGGAGGCTGAGGAGGTGAAGAAGTTGGAGGAAGAGGATGTGGAGTTGAAGAAGCGAGAGAGTTAGAGGAAGTTAGAGGAAGAGGACAAGGAGGAGCAAGAAGAGGACGAGGAGGGGAAAGAGGAAGGGTAAAAAGAGTAAGAAATAGAATAACTGATGACATCAGAACTACAATAGTGGACCATGTCATCAACAATGGGGTGACCCTGAGGGAAGCTGGCCAACGGGTTCAGCCTAATTTGAGCCGCTACACTGTGGCAAGCATCATTAGGACATTTCGAAATGAGAATCGGTAAGTACTTTGTAGCTCTGCCGTACTCTAATGAGAAACACAACAGTACCATACATGCAAAAATACTGAAATTGTTACTTTACAGAATTGCTAGACGTCCAGATGTTGGGGGCAGAGGAAGAATGCTCACTGCAGAACAAGAGACTCATATAGTGAACATGGTGATTGCCAATAATGCAATAAGTCTGTGCGAAATACAGCAGCGCATAATTGATAATGACACCATCTTTTAAAATATACACAGTGCAAGCATTTCTGCACTAAGTCGTGTACTTTACGACACCATCAGTGTGCTGTTGGCGCATTGTGTGCTTAGTAGATGATGGCTTGTGTGTACTGTTTGATACGAAAACACCATTTTTACGAAGGTGTGAAGAGTTATAATAAAATAAAAATAGCCAATAGTTACAAAAAATGTGCTTAGGCAATCAGAAAAAACTGTAATAAAAATCTAAGTTTGAACAAATATTAAAGGGGACCTTTTGTGCAAAAATCACTTTGTAGTCATGTTTAGACATTCAGGTCTCCAGTGTACGTGACAACAAAAAATCATGAGAAAACAAACCTTCCCTGACGTTTGTCCCGAGGTTAGGGTTTAAACCAGCAAATCAGATTTTCTCCCTTTGTGACCTCATATACCAAGAGACCCTCCCCAGCTCGATGCGCAGAACCATTGGGTTCTGCCTTTACGTTTGCAGTTAATTTAGTGACTAATCCATGAAGAGCCATCTGCTCTTAGTTGTGTTGTGTATTTTTACATCAGTAAACATTTAAGATATTCAATTCAATTCAATTCAAGTTTATTTATATAATGCTTTTAACAATTGACATTGTCGCAAAGCAGCTTTACACAATAAAAAGAAGTAAGTTTTTATGCAATGTGTATGAATCAAAATGATAAGATTGTCCCTGATGAGCAAGCCGAGGGCGACGGTGGCAAGGAAAAACTCCCTGAGACGGTAATAGGAAGAAACCTTGAGAGGAACCAGACTCAACAGGGAACCCATCCTCATCTGGGTGATAACGGATAGCAGGGAATGATCAGCATAATAATGTGTACTGGAAGTTCAGTGTAACAGGAGATGTGTTAAAATTAACATTAAAAGGAGTCGAGTTTGTTCCCGGAGGCTCAGGTAGACTGTAGGAGATTCCAGTCCTGAGCTATCGAACAACTGAAGTCACAGGTCCCCAGAGCATCAATCGAGGTGACCATCCCCAGCCACCGTACGAATCCAGGCAGATATCAATATATTTACAAATATGTGTCCACTATTTTGTTTTTAAAAAATGCCTGAAAATAGAAAATGTTAGATACTGTACATACACACACACACACACACACACACATTAGGTGTGCTTCAAAGCAAAGAATTATTTTACTACTTGGACTTTTAATTTAATTTGCTTAAAGTTATGTACACAGGGTGTGTGAAGGAATACCGTCTGAAATGTGAGGGAGAGAGAGTTTAAAACAATTTGAGGAAATAAACTATTTAGGGTTTTCCTGTTCATAGTCTCACACTCTGTGCTCATGAGTCTGTGTGTGTGTTCATTGTGTTACTCTGACCCAGGCTACTGTCCGTGTCCATGTCCTGTATTTTCTCCTTACTGGGAGCAGCTTTCAGTTTCTTCTTTTCTGATATGAGAGTTTTGAGCATTTTTACTTTTCCCTGGAAAAAGTGTGTTAACCCCCCTGTCTCCTTCCTCTTTCAGTCAGCTGTAAAAACCTCTTGATTTGTTCCTCCACGTGTGTGTGTGTGTGTGTGCGCGTGTGTGTGTGTGTGGTGCTGCACTCTGCTCGTCTCTCTCCTACAGTCTTGTGCTCAGTGACTGGCTGCAGGTTTTCTGTGTTCTAGATGTTTGTGTGTTGTGTGATTTCTCCTGTCTTTTACTCCTCATGCTCACTGTGGTGTTTTGTGTTCTGTCGGTTGCCAGTAGTTGTATTTTTCCTCTTGTTGGTGTGTATCAGAGCAGACATTAGGGACAGGGTTACTGTTAGTGTTATTGTCTGTAGGGACGTGGTGTTTTATACTCGCTGTGTTTTCTGTATGTGTGTTGTGTTTATCAGCGCTGTGTGCAGTGTTTCTATCTGTGTGTCAGTGTGTTCAGGACTGACCTTTTGTGAGTTCTGACTGCGGTGTGTCGTTGCTCTGGGGGTCGAGTAAAGATACTGTAACTATTGTCACCATCCTTACACTTAAAGTTCATGTTTAATGTCCTCCTGGTTGTTTAAAATCATCACGCTGGAGCTCTTACACCTGAGCAGGATAGCTCTCATAGTGCTGATGAACTTCCCGAAGCGGGCCAGCTCCCTAATGATCTGTTCATCCTTAATGAACGGGGCACGTTAGAGATCAGCACTCGTGTTGCAGGGGCAGATAGAGGGGGAATTTGGACCATCACGCCTTTCACTCCTATTCTGTTTTTTATTATCCTGCTTACAAGGTTTTTCTCGGTCAGGAAAATAATTATTATACATCTGTCATCAAGGAAGTGTTTCTGATTAACAGAAAAAAAGTCTCTGGTTCTGTATGATTTCTTGACATCATCTCATTTCATCTGACTAAAGAGTTTATAAAGCATGTGTAGGATGTTATAGATGGATGGCACTAATTAGGAGAATGTCTACAAAAGAATATCCAAAGCATCAGCATGAGACATTGTTACAGCTGCTGTCAACAAGTGCAGAAGACAAAATGCTTTGAGAACTTTTTCTTTTTCTGTGAATGACTTGAAGACCCCTGTGCACTAGAGATCCCCTTACAGATTGATGTATAGACCTGGAGCATTTGTACGAGGGATAGCGGAGGAAAAAGTCATATCATGATGTGCTAAGATCTTAGACTCTTAACCTAAAACACTGAGTGCTGGATTACAAGGAAAAGGTGAGTTAAAAAAGTTTTTATTATTTAAGGGGGGTGTATACTTATGCAATTAGGTTAATACATATTTTCCCTTTTTTTTCCCCTTAAATGTTTTAATTGTCTTTCACATAGATTTTGTCGGTTGCTGTTTCACATTAAAGGTGGAAATCTGACATGATTTATCATCACATGAGTCTTTACATCACACACTCTTGCAGTTCTAACAGGGTGTGTAAACTTCACTTTATCTGTATTCACTGGTGGAAGAAAACTCATTGTTTTACCAACTTTTAATGACTTTTTCACAGTTCCTAGCTTACAAAGTTAAGTCTTGAACAATAATTGGCCGATTTAAAATCCTTTCCAGTGCTCACCCACCTCAGTCCCTCTGTGTCTATCTGTGTTTATAGATGAGGTGATGATGTTCATGGCATGCATGGGTATGGTTAGGACTTTAACTCTCGAGTGCTTTGGCTCATTCCACCCCAGGGAGGCCATTAGCTCCAGTTTAACACACGTTTGTAAATCTTACCTCCATCAGCAGAGACAGGAAGCCGTCACCATGAGAGGAAGAGGACGCTACAGTGTATATTAGTGAGGTATAATCAGGTGTTTTATGAATATTTAATATACACTTCTTGTCTTTCTGTCACCCAAATAATGAATCAGCAGATAATCATTTAGAAACACAAGCTCGGTTATGAATATCATGTCATCCAGGAGTATTGGACATGATTAGTCTAAAAGAGCTGTGATGTTTATTTAGTGTCATTGCTAACTGACTTCATTCATAATGATCCCTGAGTCACTCTGACTGATTTTTGTATTTCACTTATACCTTTATACAGATTGTAGTGATCCTGACTAATGCACAGTTTATTTATATTTAGTATTTCTGTAATATCATAATATTAAAAATCACCAAAAATCTAAGTTTAATAAACCCATGTCTAGACATTTGAACTTATTTTAAGCTCGCTCTATGAGAACATGAAAATTGTGTCAAAGAAAATGTCTAGAAATAGGTTTAATAATCTCATTTGGTTTATTGTTATTTGGTCTTATAGTAAAAATACTATATCAAGATATTACATACATGCAGACATAAGTGTGATTACAGAGAACTTGTAATGAACATAATATGAATATAAGAGGAATATGTTTAGTTAGAAATCGAGAAGAAAAAGACTAACACCATTTATCAGAAATGTCTCTTATATTCTGTCTGACAGAGATCCACACTGACGCTGGGGACGTGCACCGTCCCGTCCTCCCCCTTGTCCAAGAGACACAAACACACAATCAGGTACAGTAGCAGAGTGTTTCCTTGCTTGACTCTTGAGTGATAACACTCACATACACACAACTGTTGTGTTTATTTAATATTTCCTGTCTTTATCCGTAGCTGGGAGCGGACGTGTCTCCTGTTCAGCCAGCTGAGTGGGGAGCTGTTACAGGACGAGCTCAGCTTGGAGAGTGTGTAGAGCTTTGGAGAGCTGTGTGCTGCTACACATCACAACTCCGCCGTCAAAACACTCTTCTGGAGGGAACGACATCAGACACGAGGACTTTTATTATTTTACATTTAAATACGTCCATTTTGCTTCAGCTTCATGTAGTGTGATTAGTGATAAAATATACTATAAAGTGTATTTACATTTAATGAGTGTGTGTGTAAACCTTTCCTGGTCTTTATTCAGGAGGCTGAATCAGATTAGATGAAGTCAGACACTGTGTGTGACTCAGTAATCCCCCTGGTCCGTAACTCCACTCCATGCTCTGTAATCTCTCACTATCTAATGATTTTTGACATTAATTATGTATTTGGCATTAGTGCATATAATTAGACTTGAGTGAATGAGACACTGTCATGAAGGCCTTTGTGGTTCTTCCTTTATAAAAAATCTCAGCAAAAAGTCCAGTGATGTCACAACCACAATAGCACTTCAGTGCTGGAAGGTGTTTATTGTGCAAAAAGATGCTCAAGTGATCCAAACAGTATACCAAAAAAGTTAGGAAAAAGAAAGAAAAATAAATAAAGAAACAAACGATAATTTACAAAATATATACAAAAATTACACGCCGTCCAACTCAGCTCTCTCAACTTTCACACTAGAGGCTCCACCTCCTAGAGTGTACCGTCCCCAAGTTGTCACACTGTCGCCTTTTTTACACACACATTTCAGAGAGAGTAAACACAGTCAAATGACATTTCTGCAAAATCATCCTTAATCAAATCTTGAAAAGATATTAATATGCCCCTAAAATAAGTTCAATCAATTAAAATAATACATTAGTTCAGTGGAATTTAACTAATAATTAAATTTATGATTCATTTTTAATTCATTAAGCACCACTGAAGATTTAGGCTTAAAGCTAGTTAAAGTTTTAAAACAAACGTAGACACACCAGCGCCCTCTGGTGGATGAAACAGGTCCGACCTGTAAATTATTATTTTACTCACTGAGTCTGAACTATCCTTATTTAACTACACAGACATGCAAAAATTAAATAAATACATAAACAAACAGCCATAGCGTTGTAATTAAATGCACCACTTGTTACATATTAATACGTTAATGATTTGTTTACAATTAATAACTTGCCTTAGTGTAGAAGAAATAAACTTTTCTAGGTGGGACTGTGAGCCTGTGACTCACTGACTAAACTAACAAGTATGTTATAAAAAAAATATAAATACAAAGACACTAATATTTAAAACTCTAACAATTACAGATGAATCCGTTTTAATACAATTGTAAGCAATAGATTTATTGTAATCGGTTCAGCCATTTTTCCTCATGCAGTTACATATAGAGTCCACAAGCGGCAGACTCTCTGGACTTTTTAGTTAAAATACAAGTTTGCGAATTGTAACGAAGCCAGTGGACTCATCTACAGACAGCAGGAAGGACAAATGTATTTAATACTCACGTTACTGAATTGTGAACTTTTATTTAGCATTTAAGTCATAATTTTTATTGCAGCAGATAACAGTATAATAAACATCTTCACAAATCTTAATCTATCATTTTGGATAAAATGTGCACAAAATAAGTGAATTTACAGAAAGGTGATGCATTAAATGAAAAGATGTAGTTGATGTATACAGGATAAAGCGGTATAGATGGTGTTTTTAAAGATTCTGTATTTTTTCCCCCTTGTATTTAGAAGTGAACAGGTGAAAGCTCTCTGAAGTTATCTTTCTATTGGTAATTAAAAATATATACTCGTCATGTCTCATACACTGAGGGCGGACGCAAACGCAGGGTGCACAAGCACGTTTTATTAGTGGTTGAGTTCAACAATGTCCAAAACACAACAAAACACAAACAAAACAAACCAAAAGAATACTCCCCAGGCTGGGTTTTGATGCAGGCAGGCTGGTAGTGACAGAAACTGTCCATACAAAACTGATTTCCACTTGAATCACGAACTTGAACTGAGAATGACTGAGCTTCCCTCAGCCGTGACCTTGAACTTGGGGAAAAAGCACCGGCTCAGTAATCCGGTGAACTCGATCTCACTCTCTCAGGTGGCACAGATGTGACAGTACCCCCCCCAGGGACTGGCTTCTCGAGGGAGGTGGTGTAGAAGAAATTTTTATCTTATTTTATGTGATATACCCTACTTTTATGGAATAAAAGATACCTCAGCTTGAAATAATGGGAGGCTGGCGTGAGAAGCCGAGCATATAGGCCTCTTGGAATGTGCCTGTGTAAGAAATCCGATCTCTACATTGAGGCACCTAGAACTGTGACATTTAATGAAACCCAGATGTTGTATGTAAAATCAGCGCAGGAAAACTGGCCGCCTTTGTTTGGGATCAGTATTTAAGCAAGAAGCCGTCAGGAGTCGGGGTGTGTTCTGCAGACCTCCCGACTTTATTGATCAACCAATAAAGTTGTAACCTTCTGAAATCAAAGCCTGAGTCTTCAATTAATTTCCACGACATTTTGGCGCTGCAAGCAGGGTGGAAAAGGGGCAAAGGTGACTGATCAGCATGGGCTTCCTTGGCGAGCAGCACAAACAGGTGGCCACTTACAAAGGTAAGCAACTTTTGCTTATATGCTTAGTTTGTGTTGTTTGCTGAGGATCACCCATGGTGGTAAGGATGCCTAGACCTCTCCAAATTAAGTAATTTTTGAATGGGCTTTGTTTTCAGAAGGAAAATGCATGCATCAGCTTACTAACCGTTGAATGGTAGTATTTGAATAGTAACTGATAAAATAAGCATTGCATTGGTCTGTTTTGCTGTCAAGAGGGCTTTGATAGATGGCAGTAATAACAGACGGGTATGAGGTAGCGCATTTGAAGGTCTGTCTGTGTTGCTAAGAGGGCTTTGATAGATAGCAATGCATACCGGTAGATAGACGCTGTATTAATTTGTACTCATTGTCAAGAGGGCCTAGACGGATGGCAGTGGAGTAGGTTAATAAGGAATTGCGCCTAATTAGTAATACTGCTTGTGTGAGGATCCACAGTAGTTAATATCAATATATCCCCTTTTTATGAGGAACGTACTTAGGTATGTCAAAAGAATTGTGTAGCCACCTAAACCGTATAGTATGAGCTTGTGGCTTTTTTATGGATATTAATTTCTTATGAGGAACGTACAAGTGTATGTCAATTGTTTTGGATGCTGCTGATTAACCCGTATCGTATGAGTGTAGCAGCTTTATGAATATCTTTTTATGTGGAACGTACAGTTGTACGTCAATTGTTTTGTATGCTGCTGATTAATGGATTGTATGTGGTTATAGCAGCAAATTCATATCTTTTTATGAGGAGCACTGCTTGGGTGCCATTAAGTTGTAAGCAATTGCATTGTTTGTGTTTAATTGATGTTGTACTGTCCAATACTGTCTGATATTGTCTGAGTGAATGAGAGCTCTATGTGTGTCTGAGTGTGTGTGTCTGAGTGGAAGGGAGAGAAAGAGAATCTGGCTGAGTGAACCCCCGAGGGAGTTGTGTGTGCAATCCACCAGAGGGGGGGTCGGCTTGCGCCAGACCGGAGACGTGTGTGTGAATGAGCCCTTATAGGAATAGATAAATTAGCAGATCAAGTTGAAATAAAGGGACAAGTGTGTGTATGAGCCCTTCTAAGACAATAAATAAATAAATAGCTAAATAAAATAAAAGGGACAAGTATGCTTGAATGAGCCCTGATTAGGACCGGGGACAAAGTATGCGTGAATGAGCCCTAATTTCTAGGAAATAAGGGACACAGGATGAACAAATAAGCCTAGAAATAAAGAGATCGTGTGGAGTGGTGAATGTGTGGTGAATGTGTCTGAACCCAATATTAATACTGTGGCATTAATCGGTTCTTGCAATATAATATTCACTGCGTATAAAAATACTGTGCTTTTTGGCAAGTGCTAATAGGACGGTAGTGAACTATTGTATATTAAAGAGTGGCTATCTTTGCTAAGTCTTGTTAATGAAGGTGGATGTTTAGGTGATTATATAATATTGTATGTTGCTGTAAGTAAATTTAGTAACTAAGTAAGTGCATAAGCATAAGGTTTTTGGTGACAGAGGCTATAAGGCATAATGGCAGCCTCTCCTGTGGATATATTGGGGTTAAACCATCCATTGTGTGGAGATCTCATAACTAAGATCTCAAGTAAATGGCAAAAGAGAACTAAAGATATGATTACAAAATGGCTAAAGGAGGGGACATTTGATTTGGCTTTGTGTGGTGAAATGGTAATGTTGGCAAAAAAATAAAAATTACAAAACTGCAGCTGGAGAGAAAAAGCGTGTCCAGAGTGAGTTGAAAAGACAGCAGGAGAGAGACGCCCTGGCTCTGTTTAAGAAAGATGGGGATGAGTTTGTAAGAAGGAAAAAGCAGGTGAGGAGAAAGTTAAGGAAAGTTAGGAAAGTGAGGCACAGAGTAACATGGGGGAAGCGTTAGTTACACCTCCCCCATATGTGCAGACAGAAGGTCAATTCCCAATGCTTAAGGGAATGGTTGAAGTTTCGGGAGAAATGCAGATGGAAGGTTGTGTAGATTGAGATGAAGGTTATAGGAAGCCGTGTGTGAAGTCTAGAAAGAGACAGGATAGGTGGATAGAGAGAGAGGAAAGCACACCGTTAGATTGTTATAAGGAAGTAAGGGCAGATCTACAAAAAGTGGAGAAAGTTGTATGGGAAGGAAGATGATAGAGGGAGAAGAGGGGGTGCATGTAAGTAGAGAGAAAATAGACAGGAGCACAAAAACACCAGGACAGTCAAGAAGTCAGATAGATACAACATTAAGGACTGGACATAGGCCATTGTACAGTAGAGAGGATGGGGGGGTGAGGAGGAGTTGTCATGTAACATGGGTAGTTGGAAACATGGAAGGAACACTGGGAGACTTAGGAACCTAGCTCCACTATTCCCAATTTTAATTAAAGGTGCATGGGGACAATATGTACCATGGGCAACGCAAGATCTCGAGGGACTTGTCAACCGCCTCCCTAACATTCATGAGGGTGCAGGGAAATGGATTAAGGTCTTGGACGAGGAGACCTCAGGCAAGCTGTTGTCGGTTGGAAATATGAAAGCTCTTCTGGCAAAAACCGTGGGGGAGGAAAGATGGAGAACGTCCTCCGTGCTTCTGATTTGAACAAGGCTGTAGATACAAACCATATGGATGGAACTGTCCTTGAGGCTTGCTGCCCTGCCGTGTGGAAGGCCTTGTATGCAGAGTACACAGCTAGAGTTGACCCAAAGACATTAAAGGGTGATCAGTTGGAGATGTGGTCGGTTTAAACTCAAGATCACACAAAGAGTTCTGTGATCACATCTCACATGCTGCTGAACTGTACAGGAAAATGAGCAGAAGTTGAAAGCTCAAGAGAAAGAGCTACAACGAAAACTAGCTCAGTTACATCTTGAAGAACTGACTAAGAAAAACAAGAAAAAGGTCCAAGAGACCCTAATTACAGCAGAGCAAGTGTCTGGGGGGGCCCCAGGCAATCCTTCACCCATGATCCAGCCAGCTACAGTCACAGCGATGGCCGCACCAGCAGCACTACCCCCAAACTCACACCAGATGTCTGCAATGTTTATCCACAAAGGCAGAAAGAGTGGAGAACTAATCAGCGCCAGAGGGGACAAAGAGCCACTTATGCTAACTTTCCACCAGGCGTATGCTGGGGGTGTGGACTGACTGGACATAACCGATCAAGTTGCCCCACACATCCATGGCCCCAGCTCCCGAGGGGTGCAATGGGAGGGGAGTGGCAACAGTCTCCTCGAGATCAAGCTCAAGGCCCAGTAAACCCATGGGGGTCCAAAACAGGGGAGATTCAGTTACCTATTTTAAAACTAATGCTGAACAGGAACCCTTGTCAGTAGATACAGGAGCAATTCGTATATTTAAGTCATGCCTAAATTTAAGTCATCTCCCCATGCCTGGAAAAGTTGCAAAGGCAGTAGGATTATTGGGACAATAGCAGTTAATTCCTATGATCGCTCCAGTCCGTCTACAAACTAACGACACAAGTGTGACTATGCCTGCATTAGTTTCAAGTCAGACCCCGGTTAATTTGTTGGGCAGAGATGCATTGTATAAATTAGGATTGAAAATATGGTGTTCCCCAGAAGGGGTGTATGTTGACATGAATGGTGAAAAAATCAAATGGTAATGACTGAGCCACAAGCAAATGTGTTTTGGATAGGACAGCTAGAAAGGGATGTAAGTAAAGTAATTCATAAGTGGGGAAAGTTCATTCAAGCACAGATTCCTGAAGCACAATTACCTACTTCAGACTTTCACTGTACAATGGTGTATGATCCAACTAAGGATGCTGGTTTAGAACAAACATGGCAGGAAGAAACAAAAGAGCACAAGGTGGAACTAATTAAACAAGTACATCGTCATATGTCGACAAGGAGCAGCTATCAGCATAGATGAGTGTGATTTTGTGAAAAGGCGGTTCAATGTAACTGATTCTGTTCCCCATGTGACAGTGTATGTTGGAAGAAATTGCCGATCAAAGGACTTAGGACTAATGATGAAGAGAGCTACAGAAGTCCAGTGGGAGTCAACCATAAACCCGTTGATTTTCATTTTGCAGATAAAAACTCTATCAAAGTATTGTGTGGTAATAACTTGATTGGTGTTCCTCAGGAAGTTGTTATTAGCCACAAGTCACAGACGCAAATGCCATCAGCAACTGAAGTAGTTGAGACTGTTGAGCGTAAGCTATATAGGGAAATAGAGAGTCAGGTCCCACCTGAATTATGGTCTCAGCATGGTGTAGATATAGGCCTAATTGAATCAGCCAACCCAATCCAAGTAAAACTCAAAACAAATGTAAAACTGCCCAGACTAAGACAATATCCTCTGTGACCTGAGGCAGAAGCTGGCATATAGAACACTATTGAAGGCCTGGTAAAAGAAGACAACCAGTTGCTGTAGTACTCCAATTTTCTCCGTGATCAAGCCAGATAAAAATAAATCGTGTCTCGTGCATGATTTACGGGCAATTAATAGTATTACAGAAGATTATCCAGTAGATGTTCCAAATCCACACACACTGCTAACCAATGTCCTTCCTGAAGCCAAATACTTCACTGTAATTGATCTTTGTTCAGCCTTCTCCAGTATTCTAGTAGCGGAGGAGAGTAGATATTTGTTTGCGTTTACTTATGCTGGACCACAATGTACTACCGGCGAATGCCACAGTAGGTACGACACTCACTGCACATATTCAATCAGGTTTGGAAGCTGATTTACTGTAGAAGATTTAATGAAAGGAAGTAGCCTTCTTCAGTTTATGGAAGATTGTGTGATATGCTTGACATCGTTAGAAGCAAGCCATAGAGATTCCCTTAAGGTACTCGGTAAGCTAGCACAGGGAGGTCACAAAGGATCCAAAGCTAAACAGCAATATTGCAAGCCTCAAGTTGAATATTTAGGACGGTTAATTCCACATGGTACAATAGCCATAGCGCCTACCCAATTAGAAGGCATAAGTAAAGCACCCTTGCCACAAACAGTTAAACAGTTGATGACCTTTTTAGGTTTAACAGGTTTCAGCACTGACTGGATTGAGGAGTGTGCAGTAAAAACAGCTCCACTGAGGGAGGTAATGAGAGGAGAAGGTCTGCAAAATCTAAGTGCTCCGTTAAAATGGAACGCAAATGCACTGTTAGCATTCGAATCCATCAAAAACGAGATGCAAAGAGTGCCCATCTTGGGTATACCAGAGTACATCAAACCATTCTACTTGTAGGTGGCTAACCGAGCTGATGGATATGCCTCAGCTGTATTGATGCAGGAAACCTGCAGTGGTAGGAAAAAACAGCCCCTAGGTTACTATAGCACTAAGCTAGATAATGTAGCACAAGGTTACCCGCCATGTTATTAACAGGGTCTTACAGCAGTACATTATGTATATGGAAAAGCATCTACATTGACTCTGGGTTACCCAGTGACCATTTATACACATCATATGGTTGTGGAATTGATAAAACAGGGGAAATTTGTCCTAACTCAAGCTTGCATTCTACCATATTCTTCACTGCTCACATATCCTGACATTACGATCAAAAGATGTGACACGGTTGTCCGGCTGGATTAAGTCCTTTAGCATATGAAGGTGTGTCTCATGCTTGTCTGGCAAATTGATTGGCATTTACTAGGTTACATCCTGATCTTGACTCTAAACCAATATCTGAAGCAGAAGTTACTTATTTTGTTGAGGAGTCTAGTTTATAGGCCATTTAGGAAGTTACACTGAGTATACAGTAATAATAAAGGATGGAGAAGACTTCAAACCTGTCAATCTCAGAGTTGTTCGGAACCGGGTTTTGCTCAAATTAGCCGAGCTCAAAGCTCTCACAGCCGTATGTCAACAAGCCAAAGGGCTAGTAGAAAGTATTTTCTTACAGATTCTGCCTATTCACATGGTGGGTGTCATATGTTTGGAGCAGTATGGAAGCAGTGAAGGTTTAAAAAGAGTGAAGGAACACCTATCCAGCATGCTGAACAGATAAGTTAATGGTTGCTATGATGCTACCAAAATGATGGCTGTCATTAGATGTCAAGCTCACAAAAAAAGGAAATGACTATGTCACTAAGGGTAACAACATAGCCGGCTTAGAAACAAAGCACGCATCGAGGTGTAAAGTGGCATTGATAGTACCAGTAGTCCTTATAGAACCACAGCCTCAATTGGAGGATATTATTCGAATTCAACATCAAGCAGGTCCATACGAGCCCTCGATGTGGCTCCAGAGGGGAGCTCAGAAGGATGCACAAGGTGTGTGCGTTCACATGAAGGTTTAATCATTGCATCCACAGTGCTGTTAAACATTTTGATCCCAGGTGCTCATGGATTTCATCATTGTGCCAGAGGAGAGGTTGTGAGGAAAATTAAAAACCAAGGGTAATGGTCCCATATCTGCATGATATGGTTGATGAGTTCTTAGCTTAATGTGAGATATACAGTATGTGCTAAGCATAATGTCAGAAAAGGAACAGCGACACCTATTAGCCATATACCGGTACTAGACGGACCTTTTAAGTACTTTGTGGTGAACTATGTGGACATGGTGAAGGATGCTCGGGGGAAAAGGTACATGGCTTTAATAATTGAGAGGTTGAGTAGATGGGTAGAAGCAATGCCATATGCAGATGAAGAAGCAGGAACAGTTATCAAGTCCTTCCAAGCGAAATGATTCCTAGATTTGGAATTCCAGAGATCAGTTCAGATAATAGCTCATCATCCGCAGTGGGATATTAGAAAGAATAAACTTAACTGGGTTGATGCTTTACCCCTTGCACTAATAAACTATCGCATGCAAACTAACAGAAATACACACCTAACCCGCATGAATCCATTACGGGTCGACCAATGACTGTGTTATATTGTATAGACCTCTCAATTGCAAATGAGGAAACTAACTGCAATATATAAAGTAATCTATGTGCAGGGAAGAGTCCAAGTGGAGAAAGACACACCATGCCCAGTTGTTCCAGAAGACCAGATGTATCTACAAATGGTAGAAGGAAGTAACACAAATTCAGGAGGGAATCCTAGCAGCTATTCCATCAGCAGTTCAGGTGGAAGACAAAACCACGGGGTATCACTTGAACCGTTACACAAAACCTCCAGAAATAGGTACAGAGAAAGGAGAGAAACCGCTGACTGATAGGGCGGAAGGAAGAAAGAATGGCCAACATCCAATAGTAGCAAAGTGAACAAATTTAAACCTTATTGGGAAATAACCAACTATTGGCACAAGTTGGATACCAAATTGCACAGCGATGAACACTTCGCTGCCCCAAATTAAGTATGAGAATCTGCTTGAGAGCAGCATCCCATTTCTGATACAGACGCGACCGACTGACTGACTTTGACCAGTTTCCCCTTGACACAACTGACATGACAAACTTTTGTACATATTGTATGTGACTACAATTCATGTTGTATAATGTATTTCTGTATAATTAAAACTATATTACTTTCACAGATAAAACAGCAGTGGCAACAATTTATCCTAATTTCCTCAACAGGAAAAGTGCACTGGAAGGAGCAAGCCGTAAACAAATTATGCCAATGTGTAATGCCACTAAACAAAGTTCTCTTTTATTACAGGTATAGAAATTTAATTGGAGCAGCTGATGGGTGACTTTACCGTGTCTAATGAAATTTATGTTGTGTATATCTATATCTAACCAAAGGCTTTCTAAAAGTAACAGCATTCCTTAGCAACAACAGACAAGGACAAGTCTTCGGAGGCACATCTTCCATAGCAAAGGAGGGAAGACACGGGCCCATAATGAAGTGCTAGTAACCTCTCTTGTGGGCTCCAACTGACTCTCTACGATGCGCAAAGTATCTGGGTTGAAGATTCTTACATTACAACAAGGCTGTTTAAATTTATACCCACTTTTAAAATTGTAATGTGTTATGCATGTCTCATTTTTAGGTTGTATCATTCACCCAGTTAGTGTAAACCTAAAAAAAAAAAAAATTACTATGTTAATTACATATTCATGTCGTGTTATTGTTACGGTGTTATGAAAAGTATAAGATCATGGAGGTCGAGTCTTTTACTCTTTTCTAGTCAAGAGCGGAAGGAGAGGTTTGGCCGATTCTCCACTAGAGTTCAAATACATAGGTTGGTCCTTGGTAGAAGTCCAGTGATTTAATTTAATCACCAGGTAGTGTAAGTGAGACTAACTCATGAATTTGCACTCTAGATAGAACGGTTAGTGTGGGACTTATAAGTACCAGAGGGGGGAGGTGTAGAAGAAATTTTTATCTTATTTTATGTGATATACCCTACTTTTATGGAATAAAAGATACCTCAGCTTGAAATAATGGGAGGCTGGCGTGAGAAGCCGAGCATATAGGCCTCTTGGAATGTGCCTGTGTAAGAAATCCGATCTCTACATTGAGGCACCTAGAACTGTGACATTTAATGAAACCCAGATGTTGTATGTAAAATCAGCGCAGGAAAACTGGCCGCCTTTGTTTGGGATCAGTATTTAAGCAAGAAGCCGTCAGGAGTCGGGGTGTGTTCTGCAGACCTCCCGACTTTATTGATCAACCAATAAAGTTGTAACCTTCTGAAATCAAAGCCTGAGTCTTCAATTAATTTCCACGACAGTGGGAGCGCTCTCTCCGCCCACCGGACTGATGGGATAGCCGACCCACCGGACTGATGGGATAGCCGGCGAGCGGGGCGACCCAGAGGTCGCAGCGCCGGTCGATCCAGCCGAGCTTGGTGAAAATCGGAAATGAGTTCCCGATTTAGGATGTCTCGTGCCGGCACCCAGCTCCGCTCCTCTGGCCCGTAACCCTCCCTATCAACTAGATATTGAAGGGGTCCAGGAGCTCCTTAACTCTAAATGCGGGGGCGCCCTCGACTTCCACAGCCCCGGGGAGAGATGGGTTCGCGATGCCGCCGTCTAGCGGACCCCGGATCACTGGCCTGAGAAGGGAAACATGAAAGACAGGGTTAATACGAAGATGACGAGGGAGTTGTAACTTAAATGAGACGAGGTTGATTTGTGCGAGGATGGGGAAAGGACTGATGAAACGAGGGGTGAGTTTACGACAGGGAAGATTTAAGTGAAGGTCCCGTGTCGAGAGCCATACTCGATCACCTACCTGGAGCGGAGGACTTTCCCCTCGCCGTCTATCGGCGAATTTTTTAAAGCGACGAACTGCTTGGGAGATTTTAGTGTGTGCATTCTCCCAGACTGTTTCCGCTCCTTTAAACCACTGGTCCACCATGGGCACATCGGTGGGAGTGGCATCCCAAGGACAGAGCGGGGGCTGATGCCCGAGCACACACTGAAATGGCGTTAGGCCGGTAGCGGAGTGACATAATGAGTTTTGCGCATACTCCGCCCAGATTAACCAGTCTGCCCATTCATGTTGTCGACTGCTACAGTATGCCCAGAGGTACCTCCCGAGTTCCTGAACAGTCCGCTCAGCCTGTCCATTAGATTCAGAGTGATAGCCTGACGTTAGGCTAACTGTGGTCCCCAATTTCTGGAAGAAAGCTCTCCAGACTCTAGCGATAAATTGGGGACCACGATCTGAAACAATGTCCTCTGGGATACCATAGCAGCGAAACTGTTATGTTTCGAATAGGGTTTCCGCAACCTGGAGGGCTAATGGGAGAGAGCTAAACGGGACGAAGCGACAACCCTTGGAGGAGAGATCTACCACTACCAGGACCGTTGTGTACCCTTTTGACACCGGCAGATCCGTTACAAAATCCACAGCTATGTGTGACCACGGTCTATTAGGTGTGGGCAGGTGCATTAATTTCCCAACGGGCAAACAACAAGGATTTTTTGTTGTTGCACAGACAGCACAAGATAAAACGACTGTTCTCACGGTCTCGCGCATCTTAGGCCACCAGAACTTGGGTTCCAGGAGTCTACGTGTGCGTGTTATACCTGGGTGTCCCGAAGATAAACTAGAATGGGCCTCCACCGTCACTCGTTCCCGAAACGCCTCCGGAACATATGTTCGACCCAGGGGGCAGCCCTCCGGCACGGGGTTGGACCGAGCCGCTTGAGCTATCTCCGTGTCGATGTCCCATATGATTGGAGCCACCACGAATGACGAGGGCAAGATAGGTTTGGGATCAGAATTCTGATCCGGCGACGGAAAACAGCGGGATAGCGCATCCGCTTTCTTATTTTTAGATCCTGGCTGATAAGTAATATTAAAATGAAATTGCGTGAAGAACAGCGCCCACCGGGCTTGACGAGGGTTTAATCTTTTAGCTTGTTGGATATACTCCAAGTTTCGATGGTCAGTTAGTACCACGAACTGGTGTTTAGCTCCCTCCAACCAATGCCGCCACTCCTCTAATGCCGCTTTTACTGCTAGCAGTTCGCGGTTGCCGATATCATAGTTGCGCTCGGCAGGTGTTAGTTTACGGGAAAAGAAGGCGCAGGGGTACAGTTTCTCGGGGTGGCCCTGGCGTTGTGACATCACCGCTCCTATACCCACTTCCGACGCATCAACCATCACAACAAAGGGCTTCTCTGGATTAGGTATTTGTAATATAGGCGCGGTGGTAAAAGCTCTTTTAAGTCGCTGGAACGCCGTGGGCGCTTCTGGTGAAAATGCGGGTAGCAGTTTCGGTTTCCCTTTTAACAAACTAGTGAGCGGCGATGCCATCATACTGAAGCCCCGAATAAAACGCAGATAGAAATTGGCGAACCCGAGAAAGCTCTGTAGCGCCTTGACTGACCTTGGTTCCGGCCATTGTTGTACCGCCTCCACCTTGGCCACTTCCATCTCGACCCCCCATGGCCCTATGCAGTAGCCGAGAAATGCAATCTCCCTCTTGTGGAATTCACATTTCTCTGCCTTCACATAGAGCCCGTGTTCGCGCAGACGACAAAGGACGGCGGATACATGAGAGACGTGCTCGGAATATGACCGTGAGTATACCAGGACATCATCCAGGTATACTATAACATAACGGTTCAACATATCCCGGAACACGTCGTTCATGAACCCCTGAAACACCGCAGGTGCGTTTACCAGTCCGTAGGCCATCACGTTGTATTGATAATGACCTGACGTCGTGCTAAACGCCGTCTTCCATTCATCGCCCTTACAAACACGAACGAGATTATATGCGCTGCGGAGATCGAGTTTGGAAAAGATGGAAGCGCCTCGGAGTTGGTCGATAACTGCTGGCACCAGTGGCAGCGGGTGCTTATATTTTACTGTCACCGCGTTTAACCAACGGTAATCAATACATGGACGTAAACCCCCGCCTTTTTTTCGATAAAGAAAAACCCTGCCGAGGCGGGTGACGTGGACCTGCTGATGAGTCCCTGCTGGAGAGCCTCCCTCACGTATTCCTCCATAGCCCGGGTCTCCACCACGGACAATGGATAAATGCGTGCGCAAGGCAGTGCTTTCCCCGGCAGGAGCTCAATCGCGCAGTCCCACGGCCGGTGAGGGGGAAGTCGTGCTGCTGCCCTAACACTAAACACGTCCTTGAACCTGACGTACTCGGATGGCACTTGAACCGAAACTAGGCCTTGTGGACTCTCGATTGACGTGGTTAGGACCGACAATGCAGCCTGCGTGCATGCTTTAGCGCATCGCGGTGCCCAAGATGTGATGTGTGACCTAGCCCAATCAAAATTCGGGTTATGTGAGCTGAGCCATGGGAGGCCCAGCACGACGGATTGGTTCATCCGAGGCAGCACAAAAAATTTTAGCTCCTCGGTATGACTGGGGAAAGTTAATCAAAGGGGCGCGGAGATAAATTCAATGGGCGAATCAATTAATTGTTTGCCATCCAGAGCTTTCACTGTGATCAGGCACGGAAGCTTCGACACGGGAGCTCGCAGCGAGGAAAGGATAGATGTGGAGATGAAGTTTCCGGCCGAACCCGAGTCTATAAGGGGAAAAACAGACACATCATGGTTATGAAAAGACAACGAAGCTTGTAAACAAAAAGGTTGATGGGTGCGTGGTGGTGTGTGGGACGTTACTTTAAGTAATGGACAGTTTCTGACTCGGTGTCGCTCCCCCCCCCCACAGTACAGACATAACCCAGCAGTCATTCTCCTCTGTTTCTCCGGGGCTGACAGGCAAGACGAGCTCACCTCCATCGGCTCGCGGTTCTTCCCCTCACGCGTTGTGTCGTTGTGGTTGGCCGGTGCTCTGGATGGGGTGTGGCGCCTTTGGCCGCGGAGGTGCTGGTCCAACTTGATAGCCATGCTGATGCACTCACCGAGATCCATGCCAGTGTCCCGGCACGAGAGTTCTAGTTGGATCTCTGGTTGCAATCCATCCCGGAACCTGGCTAGCAAGCTCCTCTCGCACCACCCGCTTTCCGCGGCTAGGATCCGGAACTTGACCGCATAGTCAGCCACGGTGTTGTTGTCTTGCCTCAGCCTCAGCAACTGGTGTTCTCCCGACTTGTCCTGATAGGGATGATCAAAAACCGCGCGAAAGGCGTGGATGAACCTCTCGTACCTGGTGGTGACGCTACTCCCCGCACTCCACACTGCAGCGGTCCAGTCCATTGCTGTTCCTGTGAGCTGCTGGGTAATGAAGCTGATTTTCTTCTGCTCTGTCAGATCCGGAAAATCTGCGAGGTAAAGCTCACAGGCCATGAGGAATCGCTTACATCCCTCTGGATTCCCCGCGTATCTCTCCGGAGGAGCCGAGCGGGGTGGTGACGGTGCGGAGGAGGAGAGGGAGCTCGGGCTGTCGCGAGCTGACCCTCGCTGCAGGCGAGATCATTCACCGCGCCAGGCTGTCGATCTCCCGTTGCTGGCAGCGAAGATACTCGTACATGGGTTTTTCGTCATCGGGCAAGGGAATCCCTGCTGCGTCCTGATAGGTCCGTTCATCTGTCATGTCTCATACACTGAGGGCGGACGCAAACGCAGGGTGCACAAGCACGTTTTATTAGTGGTTGAGTTCAACAATGTCCAAAACACAAAAAAACACAAACAAAACAAAACAAAAGAATACTCCCCAGGCTGGGTTTGATGCAGGCAGGCTGGTAGTGACAGAAACTGTCCATACAAAACTGATTTCCACTTGAATCACGAACTTGAACTGAGAATGACTGAGCTTGAACTTGGCCGTTGCCAGCCTCGCCCTGCCGATATACCTCAGTCCTGGGGGGAGAGACGACGCAAACTTTTCTTACACGAACAGACATGAAAACAAAGGTGTGCACAACGTTGAACGGACGGGTGTGTACGGGTTCGGCCGGCCTAAATAGAGACACACAGGGAAGACACAGGTGAACTTAATTTGGTTAAACAATGACAACAATTACACACGTAGACACACTAGGGGGGGACAAAGCGCCGGCTCAGTAATCCGGTGAACCCGATCTCACTCTCCCGGACTGAGGTGGCACAGATGTGACAGTAAGGACCGGCTTCCCGAGGGAACCTTAAAGTTAAAGGTTGCATGTTGTTGTTGGAAAATGATTTTTTTATCGATTGGATGTTTTCATATTTACATATTGCAAATTCAAGTACAAGAAGCTCACTTGTTTGTAACCTGTGGCTGCAGAACAGTGTCTGATCTCACTTAAACACTAGGTGAATATCTAGTACTCATAGGTGCACCATAAAAAACATGACAGCAGAAATCATAGTTATGTGTAAAACTGAAAGTAAGAGCATTTCCACACACATATGGTGACAAGAACTCAGAAGTCAAAGTGACTTTTATTGTTATTTCAACCACAGACAGTAGTTACAGTACATATTGAAACTAAATAACATTCCTCCAGAACCATGGTGTTATATAAAACAACACAACCAACTGAGTCACATATACACATATCTAAAATTATACCAAAAGAATCCCAAACTACATAAAGTGCACAAGTGAAATTGTGACAATGAGCACATTATTGCAATATATTCTTCTCTTTCGGCTGCTCCTGTTAGGGGTCGTCACAGCAGACCATTTATCTCCATCTAACTCTGTGTACCACATCTTCCCTCACCACATCCATAAACCTCCTCTTGGACCTTCCTCATCTCCTCCTGCCTGACAGCTCCATCTCTCACATTCTCCTCCTGATATACGCCTCATCATTCCTCTACACGTGTCTAAACCATCTTAATCTGCCTCTCTAACTTTGTCCCCAAACCTGTACTGTCCCCCTAAAATATACTCAGTATTGTAATATACATAAGACACACAAGACACTTTAAATATGCACACAAGTCACTTTAATATGACACTTTACAGCATATTTGCACACTCCTGGACATTCCGTTCACACATTCCCACATAAATTTCCACAATTCTATATTTTCTATTGTACAGCTAGTTTTTTTTTATTTTTCTTATATTTTTCTTATATCTTTCTTATAGTGTATATTTTTTACTTTTTTACTTAGTTAAATGTACTTAAATGTACTATATATATATATATTTTTTGTGTGTGTTTGTGTGTGTTTTTTTTTTTTTTGTGTGTGTTTATAGGCCAGTTCAATAATGTTCAAAAAAGAGAAATTATGATTAAGAGTGAAATGGAATGGTATCCAGTGCAGTGTGTGTATGTGTGTGTGTGTGTGTGTGTGTGTGTGTGTGTGTGTGTGTGTGTGTGTGTGTGTGTGTGTGTTCTTGTTGTGGAGTGAAGTACGCTGATTCTAGCTTGACAGGACGCTAACAGATCCCTTCAATAAATCCCCAGGAAGCCAGTCTCTCAGTTTAGGATGTTTACTGAAGGAATACACTGAAAATGTGGTAGGTTTAGGACATGTCCCCAAACTGTTAAGCTTTAAAATAAAAGTTTTAAAATTAATTAAAGAAGAATTATTGCTTGATGCTCCACCATACCTTGATATGCTTACCGGCCGGCCTTGAACTGGGAGAGAGGGACAAACACACATACACACATGACTTGTCCAAAGTTTTCAGTTTATTATCAGCAAAGAGAACAGAGGTGGGTAGTAACAAGTTACATTTACTCCGTTACATTTACTTGAGTAACTTTTTGAAAAAAAAAATCTTCTATGAGTAGTTTTACTGCACCATACTTTTTACTTTAACTTGAGTAGATTTGTGAAGAAGAAACGCTACTCTTACTCCGCTACATTCGGCTACTCTCGGCTACACTCGCTACTTTTCTTCCTATTTATTCGACACATGTAGCCCGTAGATCTACCGCATGACTGTTTCACCAATCAGCCGCAGTAACAATAAACACGTAGTCACATGACATATGCTATAGTGCTATAGTGGGATCTTGCAGTTAGTGTACAATCTTGCGGTGAGTATAGAATGTTTTTTTCATGTTTGTGTGATTATATGTTAACTTTAATTGTACGTATAATGTTACTTTAACAGTCTATAAATATATAAGTATATTTCAGTACAGAATTAGTCACCAACATGTGTTGTACATTTTTTTATTGTGCATATTTTTTTAACAGAGACATAAATCAACTATTATTTATGTAATTCATATTCGTTCTTATTATAAGATATTTAAAAATTAAATACACATTCTTGTGTAGACATATTATAAATGAGTCTTTAGGGATTTCCCCTAGAATTTGATGAGTAAGAAATAACACAACAGACTGTGTTTTACAGAAATATTGCACACCGGGTTGGGGTTAGGTTGCAATTGCCATTTGTGTTTCTAACCACTTACAAGATTTATTTATTTTATTTTATTTTTGTTATTCACACTATTCTGTGCCAATCCTAAATTTCAGTAATTTAGTAACCTTCTGAAATACTGAAACTTGACTTGACTTATTTTTTATTATTATCATTATTCAGAACGTTTGAAAGAATACATACTGTAGCACAATATGGCTAACCATTACAAAACAAAAATAAGCAAAAACATAAATGTAATAACTTGTAACATACACATCAGGTACAGATTGAGTCAAACTATTAAATATTTTAAATAATAGCCAATACAATTTGTTAATGTTCTTTATGTAGATGGAGAACACGTTCCTTCATTCTCTATACTGCTTATTCTGTACACGGTCAGTAAAAGAAATTTAGAGACTTCGGGATGCTAGATGGCTATAAATAAATGCATGTAGTGTGTACAGTACCCTCCAAAAGTATTGGAACACCAAGTACATTCCATTTGCTTTTTCTATTCCCTGACATTTGGCTTTAATATTAAAATCTGTACATGTAGGTTCCGAATTTCAGCCTTTCTTTACTAGTATTTACATCTAGATCTATTAAACATCACATATGTGTGTTTGGTATCTGGTGTGTGGGAGCTGGTTGGAATTGATTTGACTGGACAATTCCCTAAAACCACTGATGGCTACCAGTATATCCTTACAGCATTATTTCTCCAAGTGGGTCAAAGCATTTCATTTGAAAGGAAAATCTGCAGCTGAAGTTGGAAGGTATCTCTGTGCCATGATTTACAGACACTGATGTCCAAAAAGAATTCTATCAGATCAAGGAAGAGCATTTGTCAATGAAGTAAATCCTTTTTGAAGTGTAATAAGTCAGATATTCAATTTGGAACTGACCAGTAGCTTTAAGATGGCTTTGTTTGTGACCAAAAAGTAACATTATCACCAAAACTAAGCTACATCTTTAATATACTGTCACTACCTTAAGAACATGTTTCTGATTTGTTTATTTTAGAAACATATTTGATTACTATTTTGTTTCTTTTTTTTCTGAAGCTCAAACACAGCTTGTGTGAGATGTTGCAGATAGAGAGAAGTGTGACTCCAGCCTAACATCCACAGACAAATGGACTGGATGAAGAAACAAATGACAATATAAAATGGTTAGTTTTTTATTTTTTGCATGTTTATTTTTTGTGTGTGTTGTAACCAGATTTATTGATTTTATTATTTTTTAACTTATATGTTAACAGCTCCGAAGAAACTGTTTAACAACCAGCAGAATGACTGGGACGTCTATCTGGATGCAATGCTATTTTCTTTAAGGTCAAAGGTCCACACGACCACTAAATAGTCACCATTTTTGTTAATGTATGGAAGAGAGGCAGTGTTTCTTTCACAAGTTCCCGCTGTAAGTATATTTATTCAGATCTTTACATAGTTTAGCATAGTTTCTTGTGACAAGGTGTTTGCATGCTAATTAACTGGGGCTTGAACAGCCATGGTCATTGCTTCTGAAAACAAACACAACGTTACTTTTTTATATCTATTTTATAATCAAATATAAAGTCTTATAATTTTGATGGAGATGTTTTTGCTGTTTCTGCAACCTGTCCTGTGGTAGAACTAAGTCTTGTAAGTTGTCCACAACTTCCTACTGTACTGTATGTACATACGGTAGGTGTAGAAATGTTTTTACCTTTTATTTCTTAAATTGTTTACATTTAAGAATTATTAAATTATTTAAAAGTGGATTTAACTGCTCTCCAAGAGATATTCTGTGACTTGGAAATTTTCTTGTATGCATCCCCCTGACTTGAGCTTTTCAAAAACCTTTTTGTGGAGTGCTTGGAGTGTTCTTTTTTGTTTTTATGGTGTAGCTTTTTTCCCCCTAGATAGACTGATATTTCCATTCGTGACCTTCAGTTACAGGTGTATTTGTACTACAATCTTTGAAACACACTCACTGCACTCAGGAGATCTCATTATTGTAATTGTTATCATTGTAATTATCACTTGTATCACTTTGCATCTTGTTTTGTTTTACTTCATGTTAAGTGTTTATATTTTCTGTAAGGGCATGGAAAATGTCAGTTAATCATACATTGTGATTTCTGTCTTGCCACTGTGCCCTTATCCCTTAACCCTTAACCCTAAGCCCTTAACCCTTATCATCCTCCCTAATGAAGCAATTAAAAAACAACACACTGGAGGCCATTAAAACTACAACAGAAGAAAACATAAAGAAATCACAGGAAAAGCAACAGTCAGCAAATGCGAAAAAGGGGCAATTGAAATATAAAAATGTCCTGTATAAAGTTGGAGATGAAGTTCTTTTGGCCAACATCATAAAATATGAAAGGAAAGCTGGACCATATACCATAGAAACAATCGGTGGAAAACTTTTTTTTTTTTTTTTGCGCTAAAAAATATTGAAGGAGCAGTTTTGAAAAACAAATATAACATCAGTCACCACAAACCGTATAGAAGAAGCTCACATACTACCAGTCCATGCAATGACCATCCATAGTGAAACCAGTCAAACACACTCTCAGACCTCGGCAGTATTTGGATAAAGCAGATGACCCAGAGCCAATCAAACACAACTTGTCAAGACCATTTTTGCCAAAAAATACAAATTGATGGCTCAGATGGCAGCTCTCTTCCCTCAAACAAAAAGGACATGGGCACCGTAGGCAAAATATCAACAGAGGAAAAACACCTAAATCGAAAAGAACAACACAAAAAGAAGGTCATAACTGCAAAGTTCTTGGTTTGCTGGTTTTGGCCTGTTGGTTGTTGCCAGTTTGGCCTTGTCCCATGTTTTGTGTGTTACATTTACTTTTTACCTGTTTGACCGGTTGGTCACAAGTTTGTTGCTTGAGACTTCAGACGGTGAGAAAAAAAAAAAAAAAAAACACCAAAGTGGTGTTTTTGTGGTGTTCTGTACACAAAATAGTTAATTTCTAAACAATGCAAAAAAATATCAATATATAAACAGTTTTAAAAATGATGAAAGGGTGTGCAGACCAAGTATTTTATTTAGTCCACCTTCTGTGTATTTCATGTTTTATGTTTGCATGAGTACAGTTTGTCTGATTCATTACAAACTGTTTAGATATTTGTTGCTCTTGACTGTTAGTCATGATAGACTTTTTATTGCTACACTAACTACCTTACATTTGCTTTTTATTGATGACGCTCTGGGCTAATTGGGACAGTGGGAGGGTCGAAGCAGTTGTCGGCCCGTATAGACTTTATGACTCTTCTTTTCGCACCCTGCTGGAGAATGAGTGGCTTTCGGATGAAGTCAGAGAAGGAAAATAAGTTGATCAACATATCAATACTGTAGTTTTGCATGTTGCTTACAAACCTGTTGTCTACAGGTCATTGATGCTTATGTGCACTACATTCTAGAGAAACAACAGGAAAGTATGAATTATGACAACAGTTAACATCTTGCTATTTTTGAGCTACATATTTAATCTATAAAAGACAAGATCATTTCTCTTTTACAGAAACCAATACACCAGCTACGTACAGTTGTGGTAACATCTTTGTTCACAGGCAAACTCTCATAAAGGTCACTAAATCAGAACATAGTGTAACATTTATATCTTGCATGATTAAGTATTACTAACTTGCTCTTAAACGCTTCCCACAGATGAAATTTCCTGTGGAGCAGATGTGGGTGTGGCCTGTGAATGTTGGATACTTGTGGTGCGTGTCCTTAAATACACATAGTTTTAGCAATGTTGCTTTACTTATTTGCAAAAATAATTGCTTGTTGATTGTTTAATCTGTTGTCAGGAGATATATTCTGTACTCTTTATTTCATATAATTAGGAACACTGTATCATTGTTAAACAGTAAAAACCATCTTTTTATTTATTTATTTTTTTTTTTACTAAGCTGTGTGCTTAGCATGTTTACTGTAATTACACCAAATATTTTTTAGGTGTAAAAACATCCCTCCCAAAAAATTATTCTGATGGCCCCAGTCTATGATGCCTCCTATGAAAGGAGAATTTTGTGAACTGGAAGTATGACAGTTAAAGCATACTTTATTCTGTTTTGGAAAACTTATTATGCCTTTAATTTGTTATATGTAAATGTAATGAGCTTTTATGTTTTAGGCATTTTATGAAAAAAAGAGATGATGACAACAGAGGTACATGGACAACAGAAACCCTGCACAACAAACAGACAGATGGTAGCAGTTGTGGAGTTTTCATTTTGAAGGTAAATGTTTTAAATACCTTTTATTAATGCTTTTAAATCTATTTGTATTTTAAACCAATTTGTTGTGTTCAGGTGTTGATTGTGCATGAGTAATCATAATGAGACAGCCATCATTGCTGTTATTTATTGCTTGTTGTTGTGTGGGCTACAATACAGCCGCACTACAATAAACAGTACTCGCGCGCTGTACACAAATGCATACAAACACAAAATAAAATATGTTTTACAGGCACATGCGTGGTCACAGTGTTATAGTAAACAGTACACGCGTGCACAGATGTTGATTATACCAGTGAGAGACGAGCACTAAGACCCAGCAGGGGAGACGATTACTCACAATTCCACAGCGTGCGTGAGAGAAAAACCATTGGCTCAGTTGCGATCACGTGATGCTTGACGTTAAAACAAGAAGCGCATGCTTGATACATGATACTCGGTACTCGTGAACCAAGACTTGCTCGTTTTACAAAATTTTTGCTCGCCTTGCAGAACGCTTGCAAATGGGGTTACTCTCAATCCGAAGTTCCACTGTACAGTACATGGCATTATTTTTCATGTATTTGATTAACTTGTAAGCACTTAAACACAATGCCAACAAAATAGCAACAGTATGCATAAGAAAAATAAAAACATAGTACAGTAATCACAATTATAATCATAAACACAGAATAATCACATGATCCATCAAACATACAACAGTTAATTTTGGTCCATGAAAGTGTTTGGACAAGCAGCGACCACAACAAGGCAACAAGGTTTCATATATTTCATAACAGAACTGTCAGATTTGATGACTTGTGTCACTCCACTTGTCTGTGTTCACTCAGTCTGTGATTCACTGGGCACGATGAACACACACTTCTCACGTCTCTGAGTCTGTTTAATGTGTTATAACTAAATGAATGATGTGTTTATGAGCATGTTCTCTATCACCAACATGGAAATGCAGGAACACCGGAGTCTTCATCACACAAAGATGTTCATCACGGACCAAATCTAAAAGAAAAATGTGTATTTATAACCATAAACTGGACTGTGGTACTTCATGATCAACAGCATGTAATCATCTCTCCTTCAAGGGAAACATCATCATCTCCTGTTTATAATTAATCATTCAAAATTTCTTCATTCTTAGTAACATCTGTGTTATAACAGGAACATGAGCAGATATTTACTCATCACATCACTGCTCTTATCCAATCACAGGCTTTGGAGCTTTTTAAATAATCAACACTACTGAGTCATTTAGCTCTTGTTCTACATTTATATTTAAGTGCAGACTTTAAGAACAAGCTGAGGTGAATTTTACAGGAATGACAGAAGACACGGTGTGGAGGTCGGGTGCTGGAAGAAGTGCAGAGTGAGGAAAGTGGCTGCTTAAATACTAGATTTGTGGCATAAAAGATCATTTTAATTAGCATATATGAATATTTTCCAGAAACAGGGAAAAGCAGAGATCATCTTGTTGAGACAAAAGCAGCAGTATGAAGTCAGAGATAGCAGGGTGTCACAAGGAGACGAGGTGTTCATTTACAATCACTCTCATGCACTCATTTGTGACATTTTGTAGACTCTGACTGACTCCCTGTCTTCTGCCTTCACATGGATTTAAAATCAACTTTACTGAACACAAAACATTAAAGCATTAAAGGATAAATATTTAAATAAACATCTCATTAAAATACTACCTCAAGTTTTTCACAGACTATAGTTGTAATATATTACATTACATTATACTTCAGATTTTATATATATATATTTTTTTGTAACTTTGTGTCATGCACACTCATAACACGACCGGCACTAGGACCCGGAAGTAATACGGTCGGGTTTCAGGAAGCATAAAAGGAAACAAGATGACGCATCACATCGCTCAGTCATTGAGTTATGCCCGTGCTATCGCCCGTGTGCTTCTCGCTTCGTCCAAGCGGTAGTACTCACTTTCTTGGTTATAAACTTCTGATTGGGTGTGTGTGTATTTAGAGCGGCGGGTTTATTTTGTGTAAACTCCTTGCTCCCGGCAGGAGAAATTCTAGAACTAACTTGCGTGGTTATCCTGCCTACCGGCGCTACTTCGGCGTTTGGTTTACCATCCGCGCTGGGGCTAACTGCTAAGTCTTCTGCTTCATCTCCGGTTAATCCATTGACGAATGACGAGCCACCCGGCAGTAAACTGGCAATTTTGCTCACCTCTGCGATGGTTGACCCGGCATGCTAAGCTGATGCGATCGCTCAGCGGTGGTCGCGCTCAGCGCCGCGAGCTCAAGCGTCGCTGACGCCTTGCGCTGGCAGTGTGAGCTTTCGCGACAGGAGAATCGCGGTCCTCGGCGAGGCTGACGCTCGGCGACAATGACCCGCCCTTCTTGGCGACTCTTCTTCGTAACTCCCTCTCCACCTTCTGATGTTTTCTTATCTTTACCGGATAAATGGAATAGCACGGATGGGAAGTGCAGTGTTTTTCTAACTGCGTTGGATCTTGTGTTTGAGTTTAATTCCACCAGATACTCCACAGACCGACTGCGCATTGCTCTTCTCGTCTCGTTGCTATCCGGGCAGGCGGCTGAGTGGGCCACGGCGGTTCTTCGTTCGGATTCAGATGTCGCCTACTCCTACACCGAGTTCACCCGCCAGCTTAAGCTCACCTTTGAACATCCAGCTGCTGAGGTGGAGACCGACTCCAAGTTGTATCATCTAAAGCAGGGAGGGTCGTCCGTGAGCCGTTACACCGCGGAGTTTCGTACTCTCGCCGTACAGACCGACTGGGGAGACTCCGCACTCCGGACGGCCTACTACGAGGGACTGGCTGCGCGGATAAAAGACGAGCTCGCCGGACGAGAGCTTCCAGCTACCTTGGAGGGTTTAATTCAACTCGCCCTCCGGATCGACCAACGGCTGCTCGTTCGCCCCAAGCCAGCTCCTCGTGCCCTGCCACCCACCATGACTGCACTACCACACACCACGCCCTTCTTCTCCCGCTCACCAGTTCCAGAAGTTCACGCCCCATTCACTGCAGCACCCACCAGGACCGTCGGTACTCCACCTCCCGCCGTGGTTGACACAGGAGTCGGGGAACCCATGCAATTAGGGCGCGCCTCCTTGACCGCTGCAGAACGGGAACGCCGATTCAGAGGGGGGCTCTGCGCGTATTGTGGATCTTCTGCACATCATCGGGCCATCTGTCCTCTGCGGCCGGGAAACGCGCAGCCCCGGTGAGAAATGGGAGGAACTCACCGGGTCCCATGTTCCTCTCCACCACCATGACCAATGATTCCCGTCTCACGGTTAAAGTATATCTCCAGTTTGGCCACAAACGGGTCGGAAGTACCGCGTTCGTCGACTCCGGGGCAGCAGGTAACTTCATTGACTCTTCCTATGCCAAAAAATTGGGGATAAAGATTGAGGCGTTATCCCAGCCTGTAACCATTACATCAGTCGATGGTCGGCCTCTCTCCTCCAGCCCCATATCCTTTCAAACCCAACCTATCACCCTCATCATTAACCAGCATCAAGAACAGATCCAGTTTCACACCACCACTATCTCCTCACCACCTATCATCCTCGGACACCCTTGGCTGCTGCAGCACGACCCGCTCATATCCTGGTCCCAAAGCCGGATCCTCCAATGGGGGCCGACCTGCACTGAGCTTTGCCTACGGGCCGAGGCTGGGACGTGCTCTAGGGAGTCCGAGGCCCCGATGTCGACACAGATAAAATCCCGCTAGACTACCGGGACCTGGCTGAAGTCTTTTGTAAGAGACGCGCGACCCATCTACCACCTCATCGCTCATACGACCTGGCGATCGATCTTCAGCCAGGTGCGACACCACCCCGCGACCATCTCTATTCATTGTCCAACACCGAGACGCAGGCGATGGAGGAGTATGTTTCCAGCGGACTTCGCCATGGTACCATCCGGCCCTCCTCCTCACCTGCCGCTGCGGGGTTCTTTTTCGTGAAGAAACGCGATGGTAGTCTACGTCCCTGTGTCGATTACCGGGGGCTCAACAATATTGCCATAAAAAACCGACATCCATTGCCTCTTACCAACTCTGCCCTGGACGCCCTCTCTGGTGCCACCATCTTCACTAAGTTGGACCTCCGGAGCGCCTACAACTTGGTGCGCATCAGAGAGGGCGATGAGTGGAAGCCGGCCTTCATCCCCCCCACAGGACATTACGAAAGCCTGGTCATCCCGTTTGGTCTCTGCAACGCACCTGCCGCTTTCCAACAGTTCATAAATGACGTTCTCAGAGACATGTTAGGCCGTTGGGTGTTCGTCTACCTGGACGACATCCTCATCTACTCCCGAACACTCAACGAGCACATCCAGCATGTCAGGGCGGTTCTAAAGAGATTGCTCGCCCACCAGCTGTACTGTAAGTTGGAGAAGTGCGCTTTCCACGAGCGCTCCACCACGTTCCTGGGTTTTTTCATCTCGCCCCAGGGTGTGGCCATGGACCCGCAGAAATTGGAAGTTGTGAGTCATTGGCCCCTACCCAAGACTCTTAAACAACTCCAGAGATTTCTCGGGTTTGCCAATTTTTATCGCCGCTTTATCCGGGACTCCAGTACCGTTGCAGCGCCACTAACCGCTCTGACCCGCCCATCATCTCACCCTTTCAATCTCACCCCAACTGCTGTCTCCGCCTTCCATGAGCTCTGTCGCGGCTTCACCACTGCTCCCATCCTCCTTCACCCGGATGCTGATAAACCATTCGTTGTGGAGGTGGACGCTTCGGATGTGGGCGCCGGGGCTGTTCTCTCCCAGCGAGGTCCAGACCAAAAACTGCATCCCTGCAGTTTTTTCTCCAAGAAATTTGACGCCACTCAGCGGCGATACGGAGTAGGGGACCGCGAGCTGCTGGCCATAAAGTGGGCCTTGGAGGAATGGCGACACTGGCTCCAGGGCGCCAGAGAGCCGTTCATCGTCTGGACCGACGACCAAAACCTCATTACAATCCGCACGTTAAAACAGCTGAACCCCAGACAGGCGCGATGGGCACTATTCTTTGAAAATTACAATTTCCAGCTGTCATACCGCCCGGGGTCCAAGAACACCAAAGCCGACGCCCTCTCCCGACAACACGAGGAAGACGTCCCCCGGGCGGACCCCGCGCCTGTACTACCAGCCACCAAGATCCTCGCACCGCTCAGGTGGGACCTGGAGACGAGGGTTAGCCAGGCACAAGCTACGGAGACCGCACGGCGTGTATGCCGCCTAACCCGTCTCGTCCCCAAGCGCCATCAGGGCAGTGCTGGTGGGGACCTCCTCCCCCCTTTCCAGGACACACCCGAGCGGACCCTGTTTGGCACAGCGTGCTTTCTGGTGGCCCAATATGAAGAAGGACGTAGACGAGTTCGTCCAGGCGTGCCCAGTGTGTACCAGGTCCAAGGACAGCAACCGACCATCGCCAGGGGAACTTCAACCACTCCCGGTTCCCCGCCGACCCTGGACACACATTGCCGTTGACTTCATCACGGGCCTGCCGGTTTCGGAAGGAAAGGACACCATCCTCATCATCGTCGACCGGTTCTCCAAAGCTGTTCACCTGGTGGCCCTCTCCGGACTCCCGTCAGCTAAAAGGACCGCTGAGCTGATATTAGAGCACGTAGTCCGCCTGCATAGGTTCCCAAAGGACATCGTCTCGGACAGGGGGCCCCAGTTCACGTCCCGGTTCTGGAAGGCCTTCTGCCGTCTGATCAATTCCACCTGCAGTCTGTCCTCCGGTTACCCCCCACAGACTAACGGTCAGACGGAGCGAACCAACCAACAACTGGAGCGCTACCTGAGATGCTTTATTGCTGATGGCCAGTGCTCCTGGGCCCGCTACCTCATTTGGGCTGAGCTGTCACACAACCTCCACCTATCTTCTGCCACCAACCTAAGCCCATTTGAGGAATGCTACGGCTTCCAACCTCCGATGTTCGATCATCAGGAACCGGAGGTGGAAGTGCCGTCGGCCCAACAGTTGGTTCGCCGGTGTCGACGGCTTTGGAGACAAGCAAACCACGCCATTCAAAGGCCAATCGCCGCTACACCCTGCAACATCGCCGTCGACACCCACCGGGACGAATGTACCAAGTAGGTGATAAGGTATGGCT